>AWOL01S0026117.1:120046-151578 GCA_000715115.1 Nicotiana otophora | reverse complement strand
GAGGACATGCGGAAAATTAAGGCTAACTGAGGGGGAGGCAGCAGGGAATTCAGAACCTGCTAAGGTGGAGGTAGGTTGCGGAGGGTGGTCTTAATAGCAATATGTAAAATAGCATCTTTAAAGCTCCGTATCGGCAAATCTAGTTTTTTTGGCATTAAAAATTATCTTGACAAGGTGGGTTGCTCTGATGGTAAGCACCCTCCACTTCCAACCAAGAGGTTGTGAGTTCGAGTCACCCCAAGAGCAAGGTGGGGAGTTCTTGGAGGGAAGGATGCCGAGGGTCATTTGGAAACAGCCTCTCTACCCCAGGGTAGGGGTAAGGTCTGCGTACACACTACCCTCCCCAGACCCCACTAGTGGGATTATACTGGGTTGTTGTTGTTGTTGTTGTTGTAAAAATTATCATCAGGACTAGTTTATCTGGTTCCTTCTCAAAAAGGACGACTAGTTTAGCTAGTGCCCGAGCAGTGTCGTAGCTAGGAATCTCGTTAAGGGTGTTCAAACTTTAAAGAAGTTTTTTTTTTTTTTCGAATAATGGATGCACCGACAATTTTAAATCAAACTACGTAATATTTAACTAATAAACCATAAAAACAATTACTATAATAGAAATACAATTTTATAAATCAAAACTAACATAAAAAGAGAACAAAGGAAATTATAGTAAGCAACCAAAGGAAAGATAGAGTTGAGAGGGTTTGTACCCTGTAAAGAGCTTTTTGTTAAATTGTTTTTTGTAGAGCTTGACTTTTAAATTTTACAATTTGTTTAATAAGCATTTTTAATTAATAAAATTACTTGATTGGTTGTTTGTTTTTACACACATTTAACCTTTAGCAGTTATTTATCAAGAAATTTATGGATTAAAAGAGCAGGGTCAATTAGACCAAACATGGTGGTGTGATGGTGTCTGTTTAGTTTTAATTTGGAGAACATGAACTCCTCATTTTGAACACCCTTGACCATTGGGCTAACTCTTACACGTAAGTTAAGGGTATTCAAAATATAATATATGATCATGTGAAGTGGTATTCGACCTATATACACAATATAATTTTTTGGCGAAGGGTGTTCGGCTGACCACCCTTGGGACAAAGTAGCTACGCCACTGTGCCCGATAATTGTGGGACTGGATGCTAGAGATAGTATATGAGGAATAAATGTAAAAGACCCCAGAAGTTGAGGGGTTAAGGATGTAATTCCTTTTGTTTGCTGTATAATGATTTCTGGTCCCACTTTAATTATCGAATAATGATTTGTTGTCTGACTATATTATTTTGTGCCCACAGGACTGCTATCTTGTCTATATTCTGACTGAGATGTCTGGCAGTACATCAATGGTTTTCACTCGTACATGTGATGCAACTCGTCTACTGGCTCTGATGCTTCGAAATCTTGGCTTGAGAGCTATACCAATTAGTGGTCAGATGACTCAGGTATATTTTTGAACTTCAAGGCATGCATCTTTTCAGTTTGCTGGTTATCATTCCCCCTCAAAAATATCATCTTTTATTGGACAGACAAAAAGGCTTGGAGCTCTAAACAAATTTAAGGCTGGAGACTGCAATATCCTTATCTGCACTGATGTAGCCAGTCGAGGACTTGATATCCCATCTGTTGATATGGTTATCAACTATGATATTCCAACAAACTCAAAGGTGGATCTTTTTATTCTTACTGCATGTAAAGTTGTATGTTGTTTTTTCTGTTCATTGGGTGGTCCTGGATTTATCTATGGTTAGGCATGGACCTTTTTTGGTTAGGAGGTTTTTGAAAAACTTTTCGAAGGTGTTGGTTTGTTTTTTGCTTTCAAAAAATAATACCTAAAACTTCTTCCACTCTCCCTTGATTAAAAAAAAAACTTTTCCACTCCCAGAACACCCACAAATCTTCCAAAAAACTGCAGCTATCCAGACAAGTTTTCTTTTGCACAAACTTTTTCTTCCAAAAAGTTCTTTCAAAACAAACTTTTTAAAAGTTCTCCAAATGCTAGATAATTAAAACTCTTACCCTGTACCTGTGTTGGTGCGAGAGGTAGTTGGTGCCCGGTGGAATTGTCGAGGTGCCAGCAAGCTGGCCCGGACACCATAGTCAAAAAAATTAAAAGAATGTCTCGGTCCTTTGTTTATGCAATAAGATCAATGAAACTTCACTTCATGCCTCATCATTTCAATTTGAATAATCTTAATTTTATTTTCTGATACGATTTTTAAACAGTTTATCTGCCCTTCCAGGGTAAGGGTAAGGTTGCGTACATCCTACCCTCCCCAGACCCCACTTGTGGGATTACACTGGGCTGCTGTTGTTTTTGTTGTTGATGCGATCTTAGCTTATCACTGTATGCATGGCCTTCAGGATTATATACATAGGGTGGGAAGAACTGCACGAGCAGGACGTTCTGGGGTTGCCATATCGTTAGTGAATCAGTATGAGTTGGAGTGGTATATACAGATAGAAAAGCTTATTGGTATGAAAATACAGGAATATTATATTTCCGAGATTCTAATATATTCTTATTCTAGCACTTCTTGTCTGTCTAGTACATGTTTTCCAAACTAAAATTGATAATCTTCAGGGAAGAAACTACCTGAGTATCCTGCGGAGGAAGAGGAGGTTTTGCTACTCTTGGAGCGTGTAACAGAAGCCAAGAGGATCTCACAGATGGTAATCTTCGTCTCCTTGTGTTTTTTCCCTTTGCGGGAGGGGGAGGGTGTACTTCAGTGGGCAGCAATAACTAGGTGGTCAGCTTCTGAATGCACGGGTTAAAGACTGTTTAAATTTAGTCAATTAAATCAAGTGAAATGAGCCCTAATTTTTATTATTAGTTTCCCTTTTTAGGACTTAATATTATAGTTGAATTCTCCTCTTTCACCATTTTCATTAGGCTCAGGTGTTAATGTCAGAGAGGTAATAAGGTAGAGATCAACTCCTTTTTCATTTGTCTCCAATGCCTTGTTTTGATCCATCTTATTGTTCGTCTTACCCCATGCTTCTGTATCTGAATTCCTTGCCA
This sequence comes from Nicotiana otophora, assembly GCA_000715115.1. Lineage (NCBI taxonomy): Eukaryota > Viridiplantae > Streptophyta > Magnoliopsida > Solanales > Solanaceae > Nicotiana > Nicotiana otophora. Next base: position 148,565 of record AWOL01S0026117.1, on the reverse strand, counting down.
GGCTGACAACTCTCCTTACTTCAGTAACCCACGAACATTCAGAAAGTAATCGATTTTGAGTTTCAGTCAGCCCCTCCTCACATAAACAACATGCATCTTCAGTCACTGGCACTTGTGTTCTCTCGAGTCTTTCCTTTTTCAGTAGCCTCTCTTGGCGTGCTAACCAAACTATGAATCTTTCCTTTGGTTGCATAGGCATTGTCCATATTAAATCAACTTCTGTCAGTTTCACCATGTCCCCCAGTAAAGCATTATAACTCATAGATCTGTAAGCTCCATTTGATGTCAGCAGATATCTGCCGTCAAGGTACCAGTGCTTCATTTCCAGCTTGAGTGAATTGAGTTTCTCTCAGTACCAGCTGCAGTCAAGAGGTGGTTGATGATCCCATATATTCACATCATTTTTCATATACAACTCATGCACCCATCTCACCCATAGAATATCCTGCTTCATTGCTAGTTTCCATAGCAGCTTCCCCACTGACGCCATATTCCATTTTCTACAACTCTTTATATCTGGCCCCCCAAATCGTTTTGGAACACATACTTTGTCCCATGCAACCAGTGGCACTCTCCTGATATATTCTTATTGTATAGGTACTAGTAGTTTATGGAGGATTTTCTCTGCATGTTTTCATGGTAATACATTGCTCAATGGAGTTATTAGATAATTAACATCCAATGTGTGTTGATACAGAAAATCAAAGAAAGTGGTGGCAATAGGAAACACAGAGGCAGAGATGATGGTGACGAGGAGATTGACAGATACTTGGGAGTTAAGAACGGGAAACTATCAGGGAAGCTATCAAAGAAGCCAAAGAGAAAATGAGGAATATATAATTAAGCTATTTTAGTCCAATTTTGACTTAATTGAGGAGTATATAATTAAGCTATGTTAGTTCAATTTTGAACTTAATTAGTTCTTTCATTATTCCTTGTTGGGCTTTCTGCAATTCTGCTGGGATGGTTTTGATCTTAGGGACTCTATTATTTTCTTTTAGTAATGTGGCTAGTCCAATTAGCTCTGGACGTCTAACAGCCAAGCTTCTAAAATCAGTTTATGTTAAGAAGTGTTTTTTCTCAAAAGTATTTTTGGTGAAAATTAATTTGTGTTTGGCTAATTAATTTGAAAAGCACTTCGGAGCAACAATTAGTGTTTGGCCAAGCTTTTAAAAATTATTTTTAAATATTTTTTCTCAATAGGACTTTTCAAAAAAAAATATTTTTGGGGAGAAGTTACTTTTTTTTTCTTCTTCAAAACTACTTCTGCTTTTATTCAAAATATGTTTTATTCTTTTAAAAGCTTGGTCAAACACTTAAAATTTAAGAAAAAGAAAGTAGTTTTGGCTTTGGAGAAGGTTTGCCAAATAGGCTATAAGTCGGATCTCAGTGAGGCTTACTGTATGTTTGATTTGGGTTTATTTTATATGAATCAATTTGTTCTCTAACAAAATCAGTTTTCTTAACAGCAATCACCGTTTGTGAGGTACAATGTTATGAATTTTAGATCTAATAATTTGTTATCTGTAAGAATCGATTCAGCCAATATTTAACTTATCGTTTAGGAATTTTAACCTTTGATTATTCTTCGAGAATGATTCAAGAGCTTGGTATGTTGATGAATTTGTATTTTTCATTATTTGTGGAACATAACCATAACCTTGCTAATTTGACAATTTAGTTTCCCTTTCCTTTTGTTCTTTTTCTCCCCCCTACCTCCATTTCCATTTTTTCCTCCTTTCTCTTCACAGCACGAAGAGGGGTGAATGCGCGTGTTTCTTTCTTATTTTTATCTTCTTGAATTTACCTACTTTTTCAATTTTATCTTGGATTTTACAGTTTCAACCTATGCTTTTACTAAGTCAATGGTCTATCGGAACTGACCTCTATACCTTCACAAGGTAAGAGTAAAGTCTGCGTACATATATACTACCCTTCCCAGATCCTACTTATGAGATTATAATGGATTTGTCGTTGTTGTTATCTTAGGGTTAAAATATTTTTAGATGAGAACGGTTATTTTGGTTTGTTTTTTAAGGGTGAAAGGGATAAAACTAAGGATATTTTCCTATAGGTACAAAAATAGGATAATCTTTATCCATTTTTAGCTTGATTTTTGGATTTTCAAAAAGTAGCAAGAGTTTGTTTATAAAATATATATAATGTAGTAAATTGTAGCATGTTCTTCTTCCTCCTTCAACCTATGACTGAAAATCATACTAAACCCGCTTAAAGTCTTCACCAAATTGCCCAAAAATTTGGATATAATCTTCTTAAAGTATTTTCAATTGTTTGCCAATTTCGAAAACCCAATAATTGTGTTAGAAGCTTTGGAACTTTGTAAATTGCAAAAGCTCTTGTTTAAAATTTTCCACTCAATCACTTGATTTTTAGGTTTTTATAATAGATGTTCAACAATGTCTAGTTTGTGAACTGGGGAGCTGACTCTAGTCCTTTAAGCCGTAGCATAAGTTAGTAGGCTTTTATAATAGATGTTCACTTATTGGATGTTGTTTGGTCCTTTTTTGTCTAATATTTTTAATATTGTATATCATTGGTAATGAATTTTGACTCCAAACTCACCTTCAAATTTCGTCGAAATTTGTATATTGCTTTATCTATGTATTTTTAACGAATCGCAACAATACGCAATTAAAAATATCTTTTTTTGCCTATGTTTTTTGAATGTTGTGTATTACTGATAATTGTTTTGGCTATTTTTGGTAACATGACTAAAATGACTTGTTGTTGGTAAATAGTATCTTTATTTGGTACATTCCCGTAAGATTCCCAACTAAAATAACTTGCCCCACTTTTAATTAAATCCAACCCGAACCAACTTATTTATCACCTTATCCGAACCCCCTTAAATCCCCTCATTCTCTCATTCTCAGCCTAAACAAAAAAAGAGAGAATTTGTGTCTTTTTTGAATTGCCATGTGAATTTAACCTTGGTTCAGCATTGCACATACTTTGAAATAAGTAGCAGAAGCTTCCAAATCATTTGCACAGATTGAATTAGAGACTTAAATTAAAGTAATTTGTACTTCACATGAAATTCAGACCAACTCACAAAACCTCAATTTCAATGTTGGAATTGATAATTTATTCATCATAATATAACTCTTGAATGCATCCTGAGGAATTAGAAAAGGCAAATGTTGACTATATTTGGAACATCCTAGGCCTAACACTTATTCACCGACTGTTTGAAAAAATACATGCCCATATCCGTATTTAGTGCAGTATGGTGAATTTAGGTGAACAAAGGTCAAATTCAGCTAGCTTTTGGTTTTGCTTACAATTTGTTTGGATTGTTGTCATATGTCATTTCTTGATGTATCGTATTGTATTGTTCGATGAATATAATATTTGAATAGATTATGTCGTTTGCCGTCGTTTCATGATATCATGAACCAATAATATGAAGAATAAACTTGCAACATTGCTAAGAAAAAAATAGGATGCAGAGGTAGAATTATTACATAAAAAAGTAGTGTAAAAGACAAAATATAATTATTTAATAATAAAGAAGGACAAGATGAAAGAAAAAAAAACAAGGTAAAACGCCATCACATCAAATCTGTCGTTCCATAAAGTAGCACGGATTTAATATGATACAATAAAACAATCAAAACAAATATTGTATTTAAAGTAACAATACGATACAACGATCCAAGCAGGCTATTAGTTACACAACCTCAATACGCTATCTCCTATATATGATGGGAGAGAAGGGGCTTAGTTCAAAAATTAGCAGTATCAATCAATTTCTCCTAATCAATCATATGACCTGTAGAATATTAATTGTGGAAAATCCACTGAAGATGGGGGAGAACCTAAAAGGAGACAAGTCTTAACCATTGCAAAAAGATGTAAATAAGCTGTGGGTCAGATGTGAGAATGAGGAGATTTAGGGGTGTTTTAAATGGAGTGAGTACATAAGTTGGGTCGGATTGCCTTAATTAAAAGCGAGGCGGCTTATTTTAGTTCGATTGTGTTTGCAACGTGTTATTTTTAGAGATTTTTTCATATATATATATATATATATATATATATATATATATATATATAGGAATCTATTCGGTTACAAGAAGGAGATAGTAAAGTTAAAATATTAAATATAGCGGCTCATGATCCACAAATGTGAAACTCAGTTATAGACATTTGAAAAGGTATATTAGTAGCAGACTATATAAAAACCTATCATGAGACATATACAGAAACAATGTATAAATATATGAAAACTTTCTTAGGAGAATCAACAAAAGGATTATGGAATCCTACAAGTCTGAATTCCCACAAGAATTCCAGACCTTAATAGCAATGTGACCAAATCCTTATAATTTTACAAATAAAATACATAGTTTAATAACATGAGAAGATCCAAATAGTAGATTGGTCATATTACAAAAAAACAAAAAATGCATTAATAAGACTAGAACAATTAAGTATAAGTAGTTGGCATTCTATAAAAAAATTCTTAAACGATTATTTCTATTACTGTACTATTAGTCGAAATGCGTTTGACCAAGACCTAGGTAAAAAATTATTCAATAAATTACCAGGAGTTTTAGATAGAGAAATAGAAGAAAGATGGTACAAAAGAGAAGGAGTAATACAAAATCCGAATGCAAAATGGTCTATAGGACACAAAGTACAACATATAATGGAAATATTACAAGAAAAATGTACACATATACAAATACAAAAATAACTAAAATAAAATGATATGAGTTTTTGTAAAAATGTAATATACACAACCCAAAGTTATGACAAAGACAATTATAAAAAGAAAAAATATAGAAAATATAAGCCTCAATATAATAGAAGTTATACTAGAAAGAACTATTATCTGAGACAATCATCAGCTAAAAAATCTTACTTAGATAGAAATAGACATGTTAGAAAATATAGGACAAAAAGAAGCTATAAGAATAAATTAGAATATTTTACTTGTGGAATACATGCCCAACTAGTAAGACAAGAAACTCACAATTAATAGAAGATTTTCAGGAAACCTTAATAAATGTAGACGAATATATGCCAGATAACGAAAGCATATACTCTATAGTAAGTGTAGATATAGAAGAACGAAATCAACCAGACTCCTCAGAATCAGAATTAGAAGAATTAATAAATGAGATAGGAACAGAAAAGATGGATTTAGAAGAAATACAGGAAACCACATTAGTAAATATATCTGAAGAATGTAATCATAAGTTTGAAAGAAATAAAAAATTAGAAAGTAATCAATGTTTTATATGTAAATGGTATCCTAGTAAAAATAAAAAATAATAGAGTTAAGTGCAAATTATGTTACTTAGAGGGGTGTTATATATATATATATATAGAAAAAGAATATGAAACAAAATTAAATAAAGAAGAAGAATTGTCACGGCCCAAAATCTAACATGTCGTGATGGCGCCTATCGATGGTACTAGACAAGTCGACGTTCCCAAAATACTCCAGTAATTCAATAAAAAAGGTAGTTTAAAACTTTTTCATATCAGAAATTTTTCATAAAAATCAAAGTTGAACTCAATATAGAATTAAAACGCGGAAACTAGCCCCAAACATCGGGGTGTCACTAAATCATGAGCATCTAGATAACCAAACTAATACAACCAGTGTCTAAGTATCAATACAAGACAGAAAGAAATATAGAAGGAGAGACAAGATCTTGCGGACGCCGACAACTACCTCGTAGTCTCCGGTACTCGATCGCGCCCGAACTCAACCACCTCCGTAATCAAACACACCTTGATCTGCACATGAAGTGCAGGGTATAGCATGAGTACAACCAACTCAGCAAGTAACAGAAATAAATAAGGAATTGAGGAGTAGTGACGAGCTATACAGAACAATTCAGCCGATAATTTTCACAGTTAAGAGTAAACATGAGTAAAAGATCAGTTGCATAATTATCAATTCCAGCCAGACAATTATCAACTAAATGCAGCAGCAAAGTGAAATAGATGAAACTTCACAGACACTGTACTTGTCACGACCCAAAACTTAACATGTCGTGTTGGCGCCTATCGATGGTACTAGGCAAGCCGACGTTCCCAAAATATTCCAGTAATTCAATAGTAAAGGTAGTTTAAAACTTTTTCATATCAGAAATTTTTCATAAAAATCAAAGTTGAACCCAATATAGAATCAAAACGCGGAAACTAGCGCCCCAAATATCGGGGTGTCACTAAGCCATGAGTATCTAGATAACCAAACTAATACAACCAGTGTCTAAGTATCAATACAAGACCGAAATAAATATAGAAGGAGAGACAAGGTCCTGCGGACGCCGGCAGCTACCTTGTAGTCTCCGATACTCGATCGCACCCGAACTCAATGACCTCCATGATCAAACATACCCGGATCTGCATATGAAGTGTAAGGTGTAGCATGAGTACAACCAACTCAGCAAGTAACAGAAATAAATAATGAATTAAGGAGTAGTGACGAGCTATACAGAACAATTCGTTTGATAATTTTCACAGTTAAGAGTAAACATGAGTATAAGACCAATTGCATAATTACCAATTTCAGCCAGACAATTATCAGCTAAATGCAACAACAAAGTGAAATAGATGAAACCTCACAGACACTATCACTCAAACCCTCAATAACTCGACACTCAACTCTCATCCCTCAATGCACACGCTCAATAGGTACCTGCGCTCACTGGGGGTGTTTAGACTCATGAGGGGCTCCTACAGCCCAAGCGCTATAATGTGTACGGACAACTCACGTGTCATAGTATAAATATCTGGATCCGCACGGATAAGTCACGTGCTGCACGGATAACTCACGCGCCCTAATATAAATATAAGGATCCGTACGGATAACTCACGTGCCATAGAACAATACCTTACTCAGTCATGAACTTCTCTAGTCTCATAGCTCTCAAATAAGGAAAGGGAAAATATCCCAAATCAAAGTGTTATAGTATATCATCAGGGAAAAATAACAGAGACTGAGGTAAACATGTACAAGAATCACTATGACTGAATATAACTACCATGAGCAGGAATATAGCCTAAGCATGATCTCTAACATGAAAGGCAATCAAGTTCTAGTAGACAGGAATGCATATAAACACAAATAAAGGCTATTAGACTTCACAGTCTCCCGGGACGGACCAAGTCTCAATCCCTCACGGCGTACACCCACACGTCCGTTACCTAGCATGGGTACCACCTCCAAATAATCACATTATACCAAACTCCGGGTTTCATACCCTCAAGACCATATTTAAAACTGTTACTTACCTCAACAGCGTATAACTCCTACTCCGAAATGCCCTTTCCTCTCGAACGCCCATCTAAATGACCCGAATCTAGCCACAAGCAATAAAATACTGCCGATATAAGCTACAGAATGAATCCCATAAGGAAAATACCAAATTAAACGCCAAATCCCGAAATTCACTCAAACCCGCCCCCGGAGCCCACGTCTCGAAATCCGACAAAAGTCATAAAATCCAAAAGCCCATTCACTCCCGAGTCTACCCATACTAAATTCATCAAAATCCGACATCATTTGGTCCTTCAAATCCTCAAATTACTCTCTCCAAAATCCCAAGCCCTAACCCCTTATTTCACTCAAAATATCCTACTAATTAGGTGAAAAATCAACGGGAAAACACCATAGCTAAGGATAATTAGGATCAAGGAACTTACCTCAGTGATAACTCTTAAATTTCCTTCCAAAAATTACTCCAAAAGCTCCAAAGTCTGTGTTCTAAATTGTGAAAATGAGAAAAAATCTCGAAATCCCCTTTTTATACTTTCTGCCCAGCAAAACTGCACATGCGGTCCAATATCCGCTTCTGCGACCTTGCAGGTGCGGAAAAGACCTCACACCTGCGGCCACTGCCATCCCTCCTTACTTTCGCATCTGTGACTCAGCCTCGCATCTGCGGGCTCGCAGATGCGAGCAATCTTACGCACCTGCAGTTCCAGCCCAGGTCCTCCATGTCCGCATATGCGGCTCACCAAGCGCACCAATGACCTCGCACCTGCGGCTCCTCCCTCCGCAGGTGCGGAAATACCAGTAGCAGCAGCTTCAACTGCATTTTTCCAATTCAAACAATTCGTTAACCACCCGGACTCACCTCGAGCCCCTAAGGACCTCAACCAAACATACCAACAAGTCATATATCAACATACAAACTTAGAAAAATCATCAAATCACTCAAAACAACATCAAAATGCCAAATTACCCTCCGATTCAAGCTTAAGAACTTCTAACTTTCCAAATTCCGCAAACGACGCCGAAACCTACCAAACCATGTCCGAATGACCTCAAATTTTACACACACGTCACAAATGACACCACGAACCTATTTCATTTTCGGAAATCCATTTCGACAAAGATATCAAATTTTCCACTGCCGACCGAAATTGCCAAATTTCCAACTTTCGTCAATTCAAGCCTAATTCCACTAAGGACCTCCAAATCACATTCCAGACGCACTTCTAAGTCAAAATTTACCTAACGGAGCTAACGAAATCATAAAAATTCAAATCCGAGATCGTTTACACATAAGTCAACATCCAATTGACTTTTCCAACTTAAGCTTCTACTTTAGAGACTAAGTGTCTCAATCAACTCCGAAACCACTCCGAACCCAAACCAACTAACCCGGTATATCATAATATAGCTGAAAATCACAAAAGGAAGCAAACATGGAGAAAACAGGGCTATAACTCTCGAAACAACTGGCCGGGTCGTTACATCCTCCCCCTCTTAAACAAATCTTCGTCCTCGAACGGGTCTAGAAACATACCTGGAGTCTCAAATAGGTGTAGATATCTATCCGCATCTCCTACTCGGTCTCTTAGGTAGCCTCCTCTAGAGGCTGACCTCTCCACTGCACCTTCACCAAAGCTATTCCCTTTGACCTCAACTTTCGAACTTGCCGATCCAAAATGGCCATCGACTCTACATCATAAGTCATATCACCCTGTAACTGAACTGTGCTGAAGTCCAAAACATAGGACAGATCGCCAACATACTTCCGGAGCATGGAAACATGAAACACTGGATGCACGCTCGACAAGCTGGGTTTCAAGGCAAGCTTATAAGCCAACTCCACTATCCTGTGAAGCACCTCAAAAGGCCCAATGAACCGGGGGCTCAACTTGCCCCTCTTCCCAAACCTCATAACACCCTTCATGGGTGATACCTTCAGCAAAACCTTCACCCCAACAATAAATGACACATCACAGACCTTCCTGTCCGCATAGCTCTTCTGCCTAGACTGCACCGTGCGAAACCGCTCCTGAATTAATTTCGCCTTATCTAATGCATCCTGGACCAAGTCTGCACCCAAGAGCCTAACCTCACCCGGCTCAAACGATCCTATCGGAGATCTACACCTCCTCCCATATAAAGCCTCATACGGAGCCATATGAATACTCGACTGGTAACTGTTGTTATATGCAAACTCCGCGAGCGGCAAGAACTGGTCCCATGAACCCCCAAAGTCAATGACACAAGCGCGCAACATGTCCTCCAATATCTGAATAGTGCGCTCGGACTGCCCGTCCGTCTGAGGGTGAATATTTGTGCTCAACTCAACCTGAGTACCCAACTTTCGTTGCACGGCCATCCAAAACTGCGATGTAAACTAAGTACCGCTATCTGAAATGATGGAAACTGGAACACCATGCAGGCGAACAACCTCTCGGATATAAATCTCAGCCAACCGCTCTGAAGTGTAAGTAGTTCCAACTGGAATGAAGTGCACGGACTTGGTCAGTCAATCCACAATAACCCAAATAGCATCGAACTTCCTCGAAGTCCGTGGGAGCCCAACTACGAAGTCCATGGTGATCCGCTCCCACTTTCACTCTGGGATCTCTAACCTCTGAAGCAAGCCACCTGGTCTCTGATGTTTATACTTAACCTGCTGACAGTTAAGACACCGAGCCACAAACCCAACAATATCCTTTTTCATCCTCTTCCACCAATAGTGTTGTCTCAACTCTTGGTACATCTTCGCGACACCCGGATGGATGGAATACCGTGAGCTGTGAGCCTCCTCAAGAATCAACTCCCCGAGCCCATCTATATTGGGCACACATATCTGACCCTGCATCCTCAACACGCCATCATCACCAATAGTTACATCTCTGGCATCACCTCACGGAACCCTGTCCTGAAGAACGAGCAAGTGAGGGTTATCATACTGACGCTCCCCTAATACAGTCATAAAGAGAAGACCCGGAGACCACACATTCCAATACCCGACTCGGCTCCGAAATATCCAATCTGACAAGCTGGCCCGCTAAGGCCTTAAGATCCAATTCCAAGGGTCTCTTTGCTACTGGGAGCCAAACTCTCCACCCGACGACTCAAAGAATCGGTCACAACATTGGCCTTCCCCGGATGGCACAAAATAGTGATATCATAGTCCTTAAGAAGCTCTAACCATCTCCGCTGACGCAAGTTAGGATCCTTCTGCTTCAACAATGAACTCCATACAAATAATGATGCCAAATCTTCAAGGCGTGAATGATGGCTGCTAACTCAAGATCATGGACATGATAGTTCTTCTCATGGGTCTTTAACTGGCGCGAGGCATATGAAATCACCTTACCCTCCTGCATTAGGACACATCCAATACCTACCATCGAGGCATCAGAATACATGGTGTTAGAACCTGAAGCTGATGGCAGAACTAACACTAGAGCTGTGGTCAAAGCAGTCTTGAGCTTCTGAAAACTCTCCTCACACTCATCCGACCACCTGAATGGAGCACCCTTTTGGGTCAATTTGGTCAAGGGCGATGCAATAGATGAAAATCCCTCCATAAAGTGGCAGTAATAACCCCCCAAACAAAGAAAACTCCTAATCTCCGTGGCTAAGGACGGTCTAGACCAACTCTGCACTGCCTCTATCTTCTTTGGATCCACCTGAATACCCTCACTGGACACCACGTGCCCCAAGAATTCTACTGAACTGAGCCAAAACTCACACTTGGAGGAGAACTTTGCATAAAGCTTCTCCTCCCCCAATCTCTACAATACAACCCACAAATGCTGAGTATTCTCCTCCTGGCTACGGGAGTACACCAGGATGTCATTAATGAATACAATAACGAATGATCCCAAATAGGGCTGGAATACACTGTTCCTCAAATGCATGAACGCTGCTGGGGAATTGGTCAGCCCAAAAGGCATCACTAAGAACTCATAATAGCCATATAGGGTCCTGAAAGCTATATTAAGGATGTCCGAATCCTGAATCTTCAGCCGGTGATAATCGGACCGCAAATCAATCTTGGAGAACACCCTCGCTCCCTGAAGCTGGTCAAATAAATCATCAATACGAGCAAAGGATATTTGTTCTTGACTGTGACCTTGTTCAACTGCCTGTAATCAATACATATCCTCATGGAACCATCCTTCTTCTTTACAAATAGAACTGGTGCACCCCAAGGTGACACACTAGGCCGAATAAACCCCTTATCAAGGAGTTCCTGAAGATGTTCCTTCAACTCCTTAAAATCCGCCGGTGCCATACGATATGGTAGAATAGAAATGGGTTGAGTGCCTTGCACCAAATCAATACCGAAGTAAATATCACTGTCAGGCGGCATGCCTGGAAGGTTTGCAGGAAACACATCCGGGAAATCACGCACCACTGAAACATAGTCAATGACAGAAGTCTCTGCACTAACATCCCCCACAAAAGCCAAATAGGATAGACAACCCTTCTCTACCATACACTGCGACTTCAGGTATGAAATCACCCTACTAGGTACATAGTCTATAGAACCGCTCCACTCAACTATCGAAAATCCCAGCACCGCCAACGTCACGGTCTTGGCGTGACAATCTAGGACAGCATGATATGGAGATAACCAATCCATACCCAATATCACATCAAAGTCAATCATACTGAGCAAAACAAGGTCCACTTGGGTCTCCAGACCCCCAATAGTCACCACACATGACCGATATATGCGGTCCACAATAATAGTATCACCCACAGGAGTAGATGCATGAACAAATAAAACTAAAGGCTCACGGGGCATATCCAGAAAATGGGCGACATATGATAAAACATATGAATACATGGAACAAGGGTCAAATAATGCAGAGGCATCTCTGTGACAAACTGAGACAATACATGTAATCACAGCATCTGAAGATAGCATTTGGTATGGCAAGGAGGGCATAGAAACGGGCCTTGCCACCCACTGATCTGCCTTCCCCTCTCGGGCGAACCCTAGTTGGCTGAGCTCCACCCCTGGCTAGGTGGGCGGGTGGTGGAGGAACTGGTGCTAGTGCCATCGATCGAGTACTCCGCTGTGGAGTCCCACCCAATAGCCTAGGGCAATCTCTCATAATGTGACCAAAATCTCCGCACTCGAAACAACCCCTCCTCTGATGAAACTACTGCTCCTGATGCCCCAAAGAACTACCCGAGGATACCTGAGCGGGTGTGGCATGATGAAAACTCTGCACTGGTAGTGCACTGAAGGATGACTGGCCATGCTGATGACTGGCCATGCTGATGACTGTGAGAACAATGGCCAGATGATGCACCATGATGAAATGGCCGAGCTGACTGAGCCTGTCTGAAATGACGACCTCTACCATGCTGGAACTAACCCCCAAAAGGAGCACCGCTGAGTCTACCCTGACCACGAGGCCTCTTGGCCTCCCTCTCAACCCTTTCCTGATCGCGAACCATCTCAATCTGCCGAGTAATGTCGACAACCTCATTAAAGGTAGCACCAGATACCCTCTCTCTGGTCATAAACAACCGTAGCTGAAAAGTGAGACCATCTATAAACCTCATGAACCTCTCCCTGTTTGTGGGAACCAACCGGATAGCATGACGGGCCAACTCCGAGAATCGTATCTCATATAGCGTCACAGACATATCACCCTAGCGAAGCTGCTCAAACTGTCTGCACGGCTCCTCTCTGCGGGACTGAGGCACGAACTTCTCCAAAACAACCACGGAGAACTGCTGCCAAGTAAGGGGTGCTGCGCCAACAGGCCTACGCCTCTCGTAAGTATCCCACCATCTGAGTGCAGCCCTGAAAAACTAAAAAGTAGTGAATGAGACCCCACAAGTCTCCAGAATACCAGCTGTACGGAGTATCTGCTGACACCTGTCCAAGAAGTCCTGCGCATCCTCTCTCTATGTGCCACTGAAAGGTGGAGGCTGGAGTCTCCCAAACCTCTCCAACCTATGTTGATCATCCTCAGGCATAGCAAGAATCCCATAACCCTAAGCAACTGCAACTGGCTAGGCTGGTGTTGCCTCCGGTGTCTGGAGTCCCTGAACAACCTGCTCGGGTGTGTGAGCGGCGGGAGTCTGAGTGCCTCCCTCGGCTTGAGAAGTGGCTGCGACCGTCGAGATAGAGACCGCCTGAGCAAGGCCAGTACACATTGTCAGAATCTGAGCTAGGGCCTCCTGGAGGCCTGGAATCACAATAAGCACATGTGGTGCCTGAGCTGGTGCATAAACAACTGGAATCTGGTCCTGATCTCGGACAATTGGTGGATCTGTAGGTACATCCCCAGCTACTGTACGGGCTGCACCTCTGCCCCTACCATGACCTTTTCCGCGACCTCGGCGTCTCACGGTCCTGGCTGGTGGTACTGATGGCTGGCCCTCCTGACCGGTAGCACGAGTCCTCACCATCTGTGAGAGAATGAAACAACAAGTGTTTAATAACATGAATAAACATATTCGCACGACAAGAATCCAAGAATGTGAAATTTTCCTAAGGGTTCTGCAGCCTCTCAAAGATAAGTATAGAGGTCTCCGTACCGATCCGCAAGACTCTACTAACCTGCTCATGACTCGTGAGGCCTATGTAACCTAGGCTCTGATACCAACTTGTTACGAGCCAAAACCTAACATGTCGTGATGGCGCCTATCGATGGTACTAGGCAAGTCGATGTTCTCGAAATACTCTAGAACTTTAATAGAAAAGGTAATTTAAAACTTTTTCATATCAGAAGTTTTTCATACACACCAAAGTTGAACTCAATATACAATAAAAACACGGAAACTAGCCCCAAACATCGAGGTGTCAGTAAGTCATGAAAATCTAGATAACCAAACTAATACAACTAGTGTCTAAGTATCAATACAAGACAGAAAGAAATATAAAAGGAAAGACAAGGTCCTGCGGACGCCGGCAACTACCTTGTAATCTCCGGTACTCGATCGCACCCGAGCTCAATGACCTCCATGATCAAACACACCCGGATCTGCACATGAAGTGTAGGGTGTAGCATGAGTACAACCAACTCAGCAGTAACAGAAATAAATAAGGAATTGAGGAGTAGTGACGAGCTATACAGAACAATTCAGTTGATAATTTTCACAGTTAAGAGTAATCATGAGTAAAAGATTAGTTGCATAATTACCAATTTCAACCAGACAATAATCAGCTAAATGCAGCAACAAAGTGAAATAGATGAAATCTCACAGACACAGTCACTCAAACCCTCAATAACTCGACACTCAACTCTCAGCCCTCAATGCACACGCCCAATAGGTACCTGCTCTCACTAGGGGTGTTCAGACTCATGAGGGGCTCCTATAGCCCAAGAACTATAATTTACACGGACAACTCACGTGCCATAGTATAAATATCTGGATCTGCACGGATAACTCACGTGCTGCACGGACAACTCACCGCCCTAATATAAATATAAGGATCCGCACGGATAACTCACGTGCCATAGAACAATACCTTACTCAGTCATGAACCTCTCTAGTCTCATAGCTCTCAAATAAGGAAAGGGAAAACATCCCAAATCAAAGTGTTACAGTATATCATCAGGGAAAAATAACAGAGACTGAGGTAAACATGTACAAGAATCACTATGACTGAATATAACTACCATGAGCAGGAATATAGTCTAAGCATGATCTCTAACATGAAAGGCAATCAAGTTCTAGTAGACAAGAATGCATATAAACACAAATAAAGGCTATTAGACTTCACACTCTCCCGGGACGGACCAAGTCTCAATCCCTCACGGCGTACACCCACACGTCCGTCACCTAGCATGGGTGCCACCTCCAAATAATCACATTATACCAAACTCCGGGTTTCATGCCCTCAAGACTATATTTAAAACTGTTACTTACCTCAACAATGTATAACTCCTACTCTGAAATGCCCTTTCCTCTCGAACGCCCCTCCAAATGACCCGAATCTAGCCACAAGCAATAAAATACTGCCAATATAAGCTAAAGAATGAATCCCACAAGGAAAATACCAAATTAAATGCCAAATCCCGAAATTCACTCAAACCCGCCCCCCGAGCCCACTTCTCGAAATCCGATAAAAGTCACAAAATTCAAAAGCCCATTCACTCCCGAGTCTACCCATACTAAATTCATCAAAATCTGACCTCATTTGGTCCTACAAATCCTCAAATTATTCTGTACAAAATCCCAAGCCCTAACCCCTTTATTTCACTC
Source organism: Nicotiana otophora (assembly GCA_000715115.1). NCBI lineage: Eukaryota > Viridiplantae > Streptophyta > Magnoliopsida > Solanales > Solanaceae > Nicotiana > Nicotiana otophora. The sequence goes on along the minus strand of AWOL01S0026117.1, from coordinate 133,093 downwards.
CAGATATCCTACTAATTAGGTGAAAAATCAACGGGAACACACCATAGCTAAGGATAATTAGGCTCAAGGAACTTACCTTAGTGATAACTCTTAAATTTCCTTCCAAAAATCACTCCAAAAGCTCCAAAGTCCGTGTTCCAAATTGTGAAAATGAGGAAAAATCTCGAAGTCCCCTTTTTATACTTTCTGCCCAGCAAAACTGCACATGCGGTCCAATATCTGCTTCTGCGACCTCGCAGGTGCGGAAAAGACCTCGCACCTACGGCCACTGCCATCCCTCCTTACTTCCGCATCTGTGACTCAGCCTCGCATCTGCGGGCTCGCAGATGCGACCAATCTTACGCACCTGTGGTTCCAGCCCAGGTCCTCCATGTCTGCATCTGTGGCTCACCAAGCGCACCAACAACCTCGCACCTGCGGCTCCCCTCTCCGCAGGTGCGAAAATACAAGTAAGAGCAACTTCAACTGCATTTTTCCAACTTCAAACAATTCGTTAACCACCCGGACTCACCTCGAGCCCCTAGGGACCTCAACCAAATATACCAACAAGTCATATATCAACATACAAACTTAGAAAAATCATCAAATCATTCAAAACAATATCAAAACGCCAAATTACCCTCAAATTCAAGCTTAAGAAATTCTAACTTCCCAAATTCCGCAAACGACGCCGAAACCTACCAAACCATGTCCGAATGACCTCAAATTTTACACACACGTCACAAATGACACCACGAACCTATTCCAATTTTCGGAAATCCATTTCGACCCAGATATCAAATTTTCCACTGTTGACCAAAATCGATAAATTTCCAACTTTTGCCAATTCAAGCCTAATTCCACTAGGAACCTCCAAATCACATTCCATATGCACTCCTAAGTCAAAAATCCCCTAACGAAGCTAATGAAACCATAAAAATTCAAATACGATATCGTTTACACATAAGTCAACATCCAATTGACTTTTTCAACTTGAGCTTCTACTTTAGAGACTAAGTGTCTCAATCAACTCTGAAACCACTCCGAACCCGAACCAACTAACCCGGTATATTATAATATAGCTGAAAATCACAAAAGGAAGCAAAAATGGGGGAAACGGGGTTATAACTCTCGAAATGACCGTCCGGGTCGTTACATCCTCCCCCTCTTAAACAAATGTTCATCATCGAACAGGTCTAGAAACATACCTGGAGTCTCAAATAGGTGTGGATATCTGCTCCGCATCTCCCGCTCGGTCTCTCAGGTGGCCTCCTCTACAGGCTGACCTCTCCACTGCACCTTCACCGAAGCTATGTCCTTTGACCTCAACTTTCGAACCTGCCGATCCCAAATGGCCACCAACTCCACATCATAAGTCATATCACCCTCTAACTGAATTGTGCTGAAGTCCAAAACATGGGACAGATCGCCAATATATTTCCGGAGCATGGAAACATGAAACACTGGATGCACGCTTGACATGCTGGGTTTCAAGGCAAGCTTATAAGCCACCTCCCCTATCCTGTGAAGCACCTCAAAAAGCCCAATGAACCGGGGGATCAACTTTACCCTCTTCCCAAACCTTATAACACCCTTCATGGGTGATACCTTCAGCAAAACCTTCTCCCCAACCATAAATGACACATCACAGACCTTCCTGTCCGCGTAGCCCTTCTGCCTAAACTGCGCCGTGCGAAACCGCTCCTGAATTAATTTCACCTTATCTAATGCATCCTGGACCAAGTCTGTACCCAAGAGCCTAGCCTCACCCGGCTCAAACCATCCTACCAGAGATCTACACCTCCTCCCATATAAATTCTCATACAGAGCCATCTGAATACTCGACTGGTAACTGTTGTTATATGCAAACTCCGCGAGCGGCAAGAAATGGTCCCATGAACCCCCAAAGTCAATGACACAAGTGCGCAACATGTCCTCCAATATCTGAATAGTGCGCTCGGACTGCCCGTCCGTTTGAGGGTGAATAGTTGTGCTCAACTCAACCTGAGTACCCAACTCTCGTTGCACGGCCTTCCAAAACTGCGATGTAAACTGAGTACCTCTATCTGAAATGATAGAAACTGGAACACCATGTAGGCGAACAACCTCGCGGATATAAATCTTAGCCAACGCTCTGAAGTGTAAGTAGTTCCAACTAGAATGAAGTGCGCGGACTTGGTCAGTCGATCCACAATAACCCAAATAGCATCGAACTTCCTTGAAGTCTATGGGAGCCCAACTATGAAGTCCACGGTGATCCGCTCCCACTTCCACTCTGGGATCTCTAACCTCTGAAGCAAGCCACCCGGTCTCTGATATTTATACTTAACCTGCTGACAGTTAAGACACCGAGCCACAAACTCAACTATGTCCTTCTTCATACGCTTTCACCAATAGTGTTGTCTCAAATCTTGGTACATCTTTGCAGCACCCGGATGGATGGAATACCGCGAGCTGTGAGCCTCCTCAAGAATCAACTCCAGGAGCCTATCTACATTGGGCACACATATCCGACCCTGCATCCTCAACACGCCATCATCACCAATAGTTACATCTCTGGCATCACCTCGCAGAACCCTATCCTGAAGAACGAGCAAGTGAGGGTCATCATACTGACGCTCCCTGACACGGTCATAAAGAGAAGACCTGGAGACCACACATGCCAATACCCGACTCGGCTCCAAAATATCCAATCTGACAAGCTGGCCCGCTAAGGCCTTAATATCCAATGCCAAAGGTCTCACTGCTACTAGGAGATGCTAAACTCCCCAAAATCTCCACCCGGTGACTCAAAGAATCGGTCACAACATTGGCCTTCCCTGGATGGCACAAAATAGTGATATCATAGTCCTTAAGAATCTCTAACCATCTCCGCTGACTCAAGTTAAGATCCTTCTGCTTCAACAATGAACTCCATATAAATAATGACGCCAAATCTTCAAGGCATGAATGGTGGCTGCTAACTCAAGATCATGGATATGATAGTTCTTCTCATGGGTCTTTAACTGGCGCGAGGCATAGGAAATCACCTTACCCTCCTGCATTAGGACACATCCAATACCTACCATCGAGGCATCACAATACACGGTGTAAGAACCTGAAGCTGATGGCAGAACTAACACTAGAGCTATGGTCAAAGCAGTCTCTAGCTTCTGAAAACTCTCCTTACACTCATCCGACCACCTGAATGGAGCACCCTTTTGGGTCAATTTGGTCAAGGGCGATGCAATAGATGAAAATCCTTCCATAAAGTGACGGTAATAACCCGCCAAACAAAGAAAGCTCCTAATCTCCATGGCTGAGGACGGTCTAGGCCAACTCTGCACTGCCTCTATCTTCTTCGGATCCACCTGAATACCCTCACTGGACACCACGTGCCCCAAGAATTCTACTGAATCGAGCCAAAACTCACACTTAGAGGAGAACTTTGCATAAAGCTTCTCCTCCCCCAATCTCTGCAATACAACCCTCAAATGTTGAGCATTCTCCTCCTGGCTACGAGAGTACACCAGGATGTCATCAATGAATACAATAACGAATGATCCCAAATAGGGCTGGAATACACTGTTCATCAAATGCATGAACGCTGCTGGGGAATTGGTCGGCCCAAAAGACATCAGTAAGAACTCATAATAGCCATATAGGGTCCTGAAAGCTATCTTAAGGATGTCCGAATTCTGAATCTTTAGCTGGTGATAACCGGACCGCAAATCAATCTTGGAGAACATTCGCGCTCCCTGAAGCTGGTCAAATAAATCATCAATACAAGGCAAAGGATATTTGTTCTTGACTGTGACCTTGTTCAACTGCCTGTAATCAATACACATCCTCATGGAACCATCCTTCTTTTTTACAAATAGAACTGGTGCACCTCAAGGTGACACACTAGGCCGAATAAACCCCTTATCAAGGACTTCCTGAAGATGTTCCTTCAACTCCTTCAACTCCGCCGGTGCCGTACGATATGGTGGAATAGAAATAGGCTGAGTACCCTACACCAAATCAATACCGAAGTCAATATCTCTGTCAGGCGGCATGCTTGGAAGGCCTGCAGGAAACACATCCGGAAAATACCGCACCACTGGAACATAGTCAATGACAGGAGTCTTTACACTAACATCCCTCACAAAAGCCAAATAGGATAGACAACCCTTCTCAACCATACACTGAGACTTCAGGTATGAAATCACCATACTAGGTACATAGTCTATAGAACCGCTCCACTCAACTATCGAAAATCCCGGCACCGCCAATGTCACGATCTTGGCGTGATAATCTAGAACAACATGTTATGGAGATAACCAATCCATATCTAATATCACATCAAAGTCAACCATACTGAGCAACAAAAGGTCCACTTGGGTCTCCAGACCCCCAATAATCACCACACATGACCGATATACGCGGTCCACAATAATAGTATCACCCACATGAGTAGATGCATGAACAAATAAAACTAAAGGCTCACGGGGCATATCCAGAAAATGGGAGAAATACGAGGAAACATATGAATATATGGAACAAGGGTCAAATAATGCAGAGGCATCTCTATGACAAACTGAGACAATACCTGTAATCACAATATCTGAAGATAGCATTTGGTCTGGCAAGGAGGGCATAGAAACGGGCCTGGCCACCCCCTGATCTGCCTCCCCTTCTCTGGCGACCCCTAGCTGGCTGAGCTCCACCCATGGCTAGCTGGGCGGGTGGTGGAGGAACTGGTGCTAGTGCCATAGACCGAGTACTCCACTGTGGAGTCCCACCCAATAGCCTAGGGCAATCTCTCATAATGGGACAAAAATTTCCGCACTCGAAACAACCCCTCCTCTGATGAAACTGCTGCTCTTGATGCCAAAAAGAACTACCCGAGGATACCTAAGTGGGTGTGGCATGATGAAAACTCTGCACTAGTAGTGCACTGAATGATGACTGGCCATGCTGATGACTATAAGAACAATGGCCAGATGATGCACCATGATGAAATGGCCGAACTGACTGAGCCTGTCTGAAATGACAACCTCTACCGTGCTGGAACTGACCCCTTAAAGGAGCACCGCTGAGTCTATCCTGACCACGAGGCCTCTTGGCCTCCCTATCAACCCTCTCCTGACCACGAACCATCTCAATCTGCCGAGCAATGTCGACAACCTCATCAAAGGTAGCACTAGATACCCTCTCTCTGGTCATAATCAACCGCAGCTGAAAAGGGAGACCATCTATAAACCTCATGATCCTCTCCCTGTTTGTGGGAACCAACCAGATAGCATGACGGGCCAACTCCGAGAATCGTATCTCATACTACGTCACATACATATCACCTGGCGAAGCTGCTCAAACTGTCTGCGTAGCTCCTCTCTGCGGGACTGAGGCACGAACTTCTCCAAAACAATCATGGAGAATTGCTGCCAAGTAAGGGGTGCTGCGCCAACAGGCCTACACCTCTCGTAAGTATCCCACCATCTGCGTGCAGCCCCGAAAAACTAAAACGTAGTGAACGAGACCCCACAAGTCTCTAGAATACCAGCTGTACGGAGTATCCTCTAACACCTGTCCAAGAAGTCCTGGGCATCCTCTCTCTATGTTCCACTGAAAGGTGGAGGCTGGAGTCTCCCAAACCTCTCCAACCTACGCTGATCATCCTCAGGCATAGCAGGAATCACATAAGCCTGAGCAGCTGCAACTGGCTAGGTTAGTGTTGCCTCCGGTGTCTGGAGTCCCTGAACAACCTGCTCGGGTGTGTGAGCGGTGGGAGTCTGAGTGCCTCCCCTGGCCTGAGAAGTGGCTGTGGCCATCGAGATAGAGACCGCCTGAGCAAGGCCAGTACACGTTGTTAGAATCTGAGCTAGGGCCTCCTGGAGGCCTGGAATCACAATAGGCACAGGTGGTGCCTGAGCTGGTGCATCAACAACTGGAATCTGGTCCTGATCTAGGACAATTGGTGGATCTGCATGTACAGCCCCAGCTGCTATGCGGGCTGCACCTCTGCCCCTACCACGGCCTCTTCCGCGACCTCGGCGTTTCACGGTCCTGGCTGGTGGTACTGATGGGTGGCCCTCCTGATCAGTAGCACGAGTCCTCACCATCTGTGAGAGAATGAAATAACAGGTGTTTAATAACCAGAATAAACAGATTCGCACGACAAGAATCCAAGAATGTGAAATTTTCCTAAGGGTTCTGCAGCCTCTCGAAGATAAGTGCAGACGTCTCCGTACCGATCCGCAAGACTCTACTAACCTGCTCATGACTCGTGAGACCTATGTAACCTAGGCTCTAATACCAACTTCTTACGACCCAAAACCTAACATGTCATGATGGCGCCTATCGATGTTACTAGGCAAGTCGACGTTCCTGAAATACTCCAGAACCTTAATAGAAAAGGTAATTTAAAACTTTTTCATATCAGAAGTTTTTCATAAACACCAAAGTTTAACTCAATATACAATCAAAACACGGAAACTAGCCCCAAACATCGGGGTGTCACTAAGTCATGAAAATCTAGATAACCAAACTAATACAACTAGTGTCTAAGTATCAATACAAGACCGAAAGAGATATAGAATGAGAGACAAGGTCCTGCGAACACCGGCAGCTACCTCGTAGTCTCCGGTACTTGATCGCACCTGAACTCAACGACCTCCGTTATCAAACACACCTGGATCTGCACATGAAGTACATGATGTAGCAGGAGTACAACCAACTCAGCATGTAACAGAAATAAATAAGGAATTGAGGAGTAATGACGAGCTATACAGAACAATTCAGTTGATAATTTTCACAGTTAAGAGTAAACATGAGTAAAAGATCAGTTGCATAATTACCAATTTCAGCCAGACAATAATCAGCTAAATGCAGCAATAAAGTGAAATAGATGAAACCTCATAGACACAGTCACTCAAACCCTCAATAACTCGACACTCAACTCTCATCCCTCAATGCACACGCCCAATAGGTACCAGCTCTCTCTGGGGGTGTTCAGACTCATGAGGGGCTCCTACAGCCCAAGCGCTATAATCTGCACGGACAACTCACGTGCTGCACGGACAACTCACGTGCCCTAGTATAAATATAAGGATCCTCACGGACAACTCATGTGCCATATAGCAATACCTCACAACCAGCCCTTCGACCTTACTCGGTCATGAACCTCTCTAGTCTCATAGCTCTCAAATAAGGAAAGGGAAAACATCCCAAATCAAAGTGTTACAATATATCATCAGGGAAAAATAATAGAGACCGAGGTAAACATGTACAAGAATCACTATGACTGTATATAACTACCATGAGTAGGAATATAGCCTAAGCATGATCTCTAACATGAAAGGCAGTCAAGTTCTAGTAGACAGGAATGCATATAAACACAAATAAAGGCTATTAGACTTCACAGTCTCCCGGGACGGACCAAGTCTCAATCCCTCACGGCGTACACCCACACGCCCATCACCTAGCATGGGTGCCACCTCCAAACAGTCACATTATACCAAACTCCGGGTTTCATGCCCTCAAGACCATATTTAAAACTGTTACTTACCTCAACAGCGTAGAACTCCTACTCCGAAATGTCCTTTCCTCTCGAACCGGCCTCCAAATGACCTGAATCTAGCCACAAGCAATAAAATACGATCAATATAAGCTAAAGAAAGAATCCTACAAGTAAAATACCAAATTATAGGCCAAATCCCAAAATTCACTCAAACCCGGCCACGGGGCCCACGTCTCGAAATCTGACAAAAGTCACAAAACCCGAATGTAATGACCCAACCGGTCATTTTGACTTTTAGAACCCCGTTTCCCTAAATAAAACTCCCTGTATGTGATTTTATTGATTTAGGACTTGCAGGGATGGTTGGTTCGGGATTTGGAAGTGTTCGGGTTGAAATCGGAACACTTGGTTCCTTTAGTTGGCCTTAGAATGCTATGTTTGACTTTGGTCATTATTTAGGGAAAATGACTACGGAATCGGGATTTGAAAATCCCAATAGCTCCATATGGTGAATTTGGACTTAGGAACGTGTTCGGAATTTTATTTGGAAGTCCGTAGTTAAATTAAGCTTGAAATGGCTAAAACTAGAATTTAAGTTTGGAAGTTTGGCCGGGGAGTTGACTTTTTGATATCGGGGTCGGAATCCAGTTCCAAAAATATTCATAGCTCCGTTATATCATTTATGACTTGCGTGCAAAATTTGAGGTCAATCGGACTTGATTTGATAGGTTCCGGTGTCGTGTTTAGATATTGAAAGTTTCAAAGTTCATTAGGCTTGAATCTATGTGTGATTCGTGTTTTTGGTGTTGTTGGATGTGATTTGATGTTCCGACTAAGTTTGTATGATGTTTTAGGACTTGTTGGTATAATTGGATGAGGTCTCGAGGGGCTCGGGTGAGTTTCGGATGTTTAACGGATCATTTATGGACTTGGCTTGATAGCTGAAGTTCTGGTTTCTGCAGGTTCTAGTTTCCTTCTACGCGATCGCGTGAGAAGGTATGCGATCGCGTAGGGTTAATTGGGCAGCTGAAATTTTGTGCTATGCGATCGCGTGGGCGAGTCCACGATCGCGTAGGTTTGGCAAGCTGTGCTATGCGAACGCGTGGCTAAGACCGCGTTCGCGAAGAGGAAACGAGGCAGAAGCTGGGCCACACGCTTAATGGTTGGCGATCGCGTGAGGAGGCTCGCGATCGCGTAGTCTTGCGGAGACTGTGCTTCGCGATCGCGTAGGGTTATTTTCTGGGCAGAAAAATTTGTGCTACGCGATCGCATGAGTAGGTCCGCGATCGCGTAGAAGAAATCACTGGGCAGAGAGTTTAAGTTCTGAAAATGGGACTTCGTTCCATTTTCCATTTATATCGATTTTTAGCTCGGACTGAGGCGATTTTTGAGATAATTTCAGAGAAAATAATGGGGTAAGTGTTCTTAACTCAATATTGGTTAAATTACCCGAATCCATCACTGTTTTTATCATTTAATTGGTGAATTAAGTTGGAAAAGATTGAAAATCCTCTTGGATAAATTTGAGGATTTGAGGGCCGAATTGTTATCGGAATGTAGTAACTTTTGTATGGGTAGACTCGTATTTGGGTGGGCGTTCATATTTCGTAACTTTCACCGGATTCCGAGACGTGGGTCCCACAGGCTATATTTTGAGTTAATTTCGGTTTTTTATTGAAAAATGTAGTATTTTCTTATGGAATTGATTCCTATAATTTTTAGTGATTGTATCGAATTATTTTGGCTAAATGCGAGCCAGACAGAGTTGGATAATCGTGGAAAGGCCTTCTAATGGATTAAATTTGAGCATGTTGAGGTAAGTCTCTTGTGTAATCTTGTGAGGGGGAAATTACCTCATAGGTGATTAAATTAATAATTGTTGCTAATTATGGGGGCTACGTACCACGAGATGACGAGAGTCCGTGTGTAGCTACTAATTATGCTAAAAGTCCGGGTAGTTTAGGACTCAAATCATGAATTACTTGTGTAAATTTTATTCTTTATTTAATTAAAATTATTTTATATATATATATATTGTGAATTATTAGGAAAAAATATTAAAAGACGAAAATCTCATATGCTTAATTTTTTGTTTAAATTAATTAATTGTTAAAAGAAATTGTTCATCCTCTCGAATTGATCTTATACTAAATATACTCTCCTTTCGGAGGTACATAAGAAAATGTCCTCCTTTCTTGTGGAGCGGGCCGAATACCTCGGCATGATAGATTCATCTATGGATCGCGCCACACATCCCTCGGCAGTGTACACGACACTCTGAAATGGGCCATACGATCTCGATAGAAATCGTGCCTAATAATGATAATAATTACACGATACCTTGCTATTTTTATTACATCTTGGGGATTTAATTAATAGATTGGAAATTGTTGCATTTCAAGGATTTTTATTATTTTTGCTAATTGAATAAAATTATTGTTAACTCTGTGAATCATGCTGATTTAAATAATTCTAATTTATTCTATTTATTATTGTTGACCCTTAGTGACTGTCAAAGTCGGCCATCTCGTCTCTACCACTTCGAGATTAGGCTTGATACTTACTGGGTATAAGTTATTTACGTACTCATACTACACTTGCTGTACTTTTTGTGCAGGATCTGATAGAGGCACTAGTGGAGGATCTATCATTGCACATCCACGTTATCGAGAGGCGTAGTAGTGATCTGCCTTTCTGAGCCGTTCTGCAGTTATCCATGCCTTTTCTTGTATTTGCATTCTATCTAATTTATTTCAGACAGTATTTGGAGTTTTGTATAATTTGCTAGATTCTCATACACTTGTGACACCAGGTCTTGGCACACACACTGGTAGAATTTGGATTTGTATTATTTCTTGAATTTAAATTAATCGGTATCTTTTCTATTTTCTTTAATATTGCTAGTAAAATAATAAAATTACTTAGGAAATTATTCTGAAAATAATTGATATATGCTTAACTTATTAGTTGGCTTGCCTAGCAGTAGTGTTGGGCGCCATCACGATCTATAGGTGAAATTGGGTCGTGACAACATGGTAACAGAGCACTATGTTCATGTAGGTCTCACAAGTTATGAGTAGACCTAATAGAGTCTTGCGAATTGGTACAAAGACATCTGTACTTATTTTCGATAGGCTATAGGGTGTTAGGAAACTACCTTTCTTCCTATTCCATCGTGCAATTGATGTAGTAATAAATATTCTTCTCTTATTCTCTCACATATGGTGAGAACGCGCTCTAATGAGGTTCCAGACCAGGGAAGAGCTACTCCCCCAGTTGCTAGAGGCCAAGGCAGAGGCCGAGGGAGGGTTCTAGCCCGTGGTAGAGGGCGAGGACTTCCCAGGACTGCTCCACTTATGCTGCCAGTGAGTCCAGCAGAGAATCCCATTATTGAGGAACAGGGTGAGGTGCCTGTGGCAGAGCCAGCTTCGGTGGATTTCACATCTGCACCGGGATTCCAGGATGTCATGGGTCATATACTGCGGTTCATGGACACTATGACTCAGGCCGGTTTATTTTCGGTAGACCCAGTCACATCTCAAGCGGGCGGGGGAGCACAGACTCCGACCGCACAGGCTCATGGGCAGGCAACTGCTGTATATCAGACCTAGGGTGCATTACCCGTGGGTGGAGCCCAGCCAGTAGCAGCAGCCACACTTGAGCCCAGGCCAGCTGCAGCCGCTGATCCTCAGAAACTATTGGACAAATGGACTAGACTACATCCTCTTGTCTTTGGGGGTGAGCGACATGAGGATCCCCAGGACTTCATTGATCGGTTCAGGGATAGAATATACAACATGAGAATATTGGAGTCTCATGGGGTTGACTTTGCTACTTTTCAGCTAGAGGGTAGAGCCCGTAGATGGTGGAAGTCTTATGTCCTTGGCAGACCAGCAGATTCTCTTCCCATGACTTGGGACAGGTTCACCCGTATTTTCCTGGACAAATATATTCCACCCTCTCAGAGGGAATAGTTGAGGTTTCAGTTTGAGCAGCTACAGCAGGGTCAGATGTCAGTCATCGATTATGAGGCGAGGTTTTCTGAGTTATCTCGCCACACACTTATGATACTCCCTACTGAGGCGGAGAGAGTGCAGAGGTTTGTTGCGGGTTTACTTACTGGCATTCAGGCCACTATGGCCCGAGAGGTTGAGATAGGTACTTCTTATGAGCTAGTCGTGGAGATAGCCCGGAGGATTGAGGGTGTATGTCAGCGTAGCCGAGAGAACATTATGAGGGATAAGCGGTTTAAGTATTCTGGAGAGTTCAAAGGTGCTTCGTCTGGGGACAGAGGTCAATTCGTGAGAGGGCAGTCCAGCAGACCCCATATCCAGCACCATCGCTTCCATGGGGTGCTCCAGTGCGACCTTATTTTAGTTCTATACCATAGAGTTCTTATCGCCCACCACCTATTCAGGGTTCTTCCAGTGGGTATTCAGGTCACCAGGGCCAGATTCTTAGTCAGCAGGCCATTGTACCTAAGATTTGTTATGAGTGTGGGGATCCTAGTCACATACGGATATTCTGTCCCAGGCTGCGGGGTAGACTAGTGCAGCAGGGTCAGCAGCCTATGATTACCGCACCAGTTGCTCCACAAGTAGTCCGACCACCAAGAGGTGGAGGACATGTGGGTAGGGGCCATCCTGTGATGACCCAAAAGGTCATCTTATGTTTTAGAACTTGAATCTGCACTCTTAAGCCTTAAAAATCTCATTTTACCCTCCTCGATTTGCATGCATAGTCAGGGTATTGTCCCGGAAAGCTTATATGTTAAAAACTGATGAAAATAAGAATATTTTGCCTTAAAAGTTAATTTTAGTTGACTTCGGTCAACATTGTTTGGTAAACGGGCTCGGATCTATGTTTTGACAGTCCCTGTGGGTACGTATCGAATTATGGGACCTGGGTGTATGCCCGAAATCAAATTCGAAGTCCCTAGCTCGAGTTATGAATTTTTGAGAAAAATTAAAAGTCTGAAAATTAATTATTTTTAAGAATTGATTGATGTTTGGCATTGTGAGTACCGGGTCGATATTTTAGTTTCGGATCCTGGTACAAGTTCATTAAGATATTTAAGACTTGTCTATGAAATTTGGTCAGAAACGGAGTTGATTTGACGTGATTCGGATGTCCTGATGAGAAGATAGGAATTTTAAAGCGTTCTAGAGAATTTCATTTGATTTGGTGCTAAATTCGTAGTTCTAGGTGTTATTTTTTTGATTTGATCATGCGAGAAAGTTCGTATGATATTTTTAGACTTGTGTGCATATTTAGTTTGGAGCCCCGAGGGCTCGGCTGAGTTTCGGGTAGGCCACGAGATGTTTTGAACTTTGGAAATCTGGTATTTTGCTGCAGCATGTGTTCTGGCATGTCCTTCTTCGCGTTTGCGAAGGTACTCTCGCGAGTGCAAAGAGTAAACTGGGCAGATGGAGTTTTCTTCTTCGCAAATGCGAAGGCTTAGTCGCAAATGCAAAGCGATGGGGGCATTACCCTTCGCGAACGCGATCAGTTCCTCGCAAACGCGTAGTGTTAGGCACACCTGGGGAAGAGTCGATCGTTCCTTCATCGCGAACGAGAGTAGTGTCTCG
>AWOL01S0026117.1:6270-119996 GCA_000715115.1 Nicotiana otophora | reverse complement strand
GGGGGGGGGGGTAGACTATGCGAACACAAACACGGTCTCGCGAACGCGATGGCATGGCAGCCTATACTCTTCACGAACGCGATGAACACTTTTGCACAACACTTAACAGAATCCAAACACGAGATTTAGCCAAAAAGTCATTTTTCTCAAAAACCAAACGGTTAGAGGCGATTTTCAAGAGTCATCTTCTTTCCCAAAGTGTTGGTAAGTGGTTCTATACCATTTTCTTTCACTTACTCATTATATTTTATGAATTATCAACCTACAATCTAGAGTTTTCATGGTAGAATTAGGGGTTAGGGTAGAACCTAAGGATTTCGGGAATTTGAGGATTTAGACCTCAATTTGAGGTCGGATTCCAAAACCAATTACATATTCGGGCTCGGGGGTGAATGGGTAAATGGATTTTGGTCTGAACCTCGGGTTTTGACCAAGCGGGCCCGGGGCCGATTGTTTGACTTTTTGGAGGAAAATTTGGAAAATTTAATTTATGCAATATAATTGATTCCTTTATCGATATTTGACATTGTTGAGTTATTTTTGAATAGATACGAGTGGTTTGGAGGTGAATTCCAAAGGAAAAGCTATGATTGAGAATTAAGTGGCCTTCGGAGCAAGGTAAGTGTTGTGTATAACCCTGACTTGAGGGAACTAGGAACATTAGACTATTTGCTATGTGAGATTCATGTGAGCGGCGTATATATGAGGTGACGAGTACTTATGCACCGCCAAATTACCTGTTTTTCCATGTTTCTTCCATTTTTCTTACATTGTCTCTTTTCTATGCCTAATTGCTACGTTTTTATACTAGTGTTGTTAAATTGATCGTTCTTAGTATGTTTACGGATTTTCTGGCAATAATTGAGTATTTATTTCAAAGTTGAGATTGATATTGTGGAACCAAATGTTAAAGTAAGGTTTGTACTTGTTATTCTACCTCCCTGTTGTTATGTATTCATTTCATTATGGTAAGGGAGAGTGTTAATGTACGAAGGGTGATACCGTGCCATATTGTGAGTGTTAATGCACGAAGGGTGATGCCGTACTATATTGTGAGTGTGAAAGAACGAAAGGTGATACCGTACCATATTATGAGTGTTAATGCACGAAGGGTGATGCCGTGCCATGATTTGAGAGTTAATGCACGAAGGGTGATGCCGTGCCGTTTTTATTGATTTTATAGTGAGATTGCGAGTAAAAACACGAAGGGTGATGCTGTGCATTTTTCCTTTACTGTATTCGTGGTCCTGTTGATTTATATTATATTGGTTGTCTCAGTTTTCATTATGCTGTAGCTCTTTACTTCGTATTTTCCCCCAGCATGTATCCCCTCCCGATAATTCTTGTCTAGTTCTTCATTACTGTTATTTATATATACACTGTTAAATTGTACAAGTTGATTTGTAGGTGCCTTGCCTTAGCCTCGTCACTACTTCATCGAGGTTAGGCTCAACACTTTCCAGTACATGGGGTCGGTTGTACTGATACTGCACTCTGCACTTTCTATGCAGAGTTTGGTACAAGCTCGGGTTGATCGAGATTTTAGCTATTGGACCCGTTATCCGGAGACTCAAGGTAAATCTGTCGGCATTCACATACCTTGAAGTCCCCGTCTATCTTTTCAGTTTTACTGTTTCTTTCATCCAAACAATTGTATTTCTTTCAGACTATTATTTGTAATGAATTCTAGAATGCTCGTGAATTATGACTACAGATCCGGGTAGTAGTAATTAATGCAGTCTTTATATTATTCTGCACTAATTATATTTCACATTAGCTAATTTGCTGTTATTTACTGAATGGGATAAGAATTGATTTTATGATTCTCTAACGTTGGCTTGCCTAGCAAGTGAAATGTTAGGTGCCATCACGGTCCCGACGGTGGGAATTCCGGGTCGTGACAAGTTTTTGTCAGAGCAATACGTTGCCTAGGTCTCATGATTCACGAGCAAGCTTAGTAGAGTCTGGAGGATCGGTACGGAGACGTCTGTGCTTATCTTCCAGAGGCTATGATATTTAGGAACAAATTTCACTTCTATTCTCCTCTGTCGTGCGATGTTGTTTTCTCAATACTGATTGAACTCTTCTACTCTTATTCTCTAGCAGATGGTGAGAACACGTAACTCTTTCTCAGCTGAGCCTCCAGTGGTAGCTCTTACGAGGGGCAGAAGTCGAGGCCGTTCCAGAGGCTGAGGTAGGGGCAGGGCTCAGCCCAAAGCCCGAGCAGCAGCCCCAGCAACGGAGCCTCAGATAGAGCTTGATGAAGAGGTTCCAACCCAGACTGTTCCTGCCGGGCTAGCTAAGGTTCTGGAGGGGTTCATTGCCACCCCAGTACTTCAGGATGCTTTGGTCAGTTTGGTGGGTTTAATGGAGAGTGTGTCCCAGACTGGCGCATTTCCCATGGCACCAACAGTCTCTCAGGCTGGAGGAGGAGCCTAAACTCCCACTACTCCTGCTCCAGAGCAGATAGCTCCCAAGTATCAAGCTCCAGCAGCTCAGCCAGTCGGAGTAGTTCAGCCGGTTGTTGCGGCGCAGACCGGTGATGAGTCAGCTATGTCTGCTGAGGATTTGTGGAGATTGGACAAGTTTACCAAGCTCTTTCCTATTCACTTCAGTGGTACTACTTCAGAGGATCCACAGGAGTATCTTGACAGCTGTCACGAGGTTCTACGGAACATGGGTATAGTGGAGACTAATGGGGTCGACTTTACTGCATTTTAGATGACTGGTTCCGCCAAGAAATAATGGAGAGATTATTTGTTGACCAGACCAGCTGGGTCGCCTGCTCTTACTTGGGACCAGTTCTCTCGGCTCTTCATAGAGAAGTTTCTGCCTATCACATTGAGAGAGGAGCATCACCATCAGTTTGAGCGTCTCCAGTAGGGCAGTATGACTTNGAGAGAGAGAGAGAGAGAGAGAGAGAGAGAGAGAGAGAGAGAGAGAGAGAGAGAGAGAGAGAGAGAGAGAGAGAGAGAGAGAGAGAGAGAGAGAGAGAGAGAGAGAGAGAGAGAGAGAGGGTGAGGAGGTTTATTGATAGACTTGCTCAATCTATCAGATTGCAGATGGCTAAGGAGACAGGGAGTGCGATTTATTTTCAGGCGGTTGCTAATGTCACCAGACGAGTCGAGATGGTTCTTACTTAGGGAGGTCAAGGGTGTGACAAGAGACCTCGTTATTCCGGTGAGTTTAGCGGTGACCCATCTAGAGGCAGGGGTACTTTTGGTAGAGGCCATCCTCCCAGGCCGTTTCATTCAGCACTCCAGGCATCCCACCGTGCCTCAGGTGGTCGTGGTCCTCATATACCTTATTCCGACCAGCTAGCCTACAATGCACACCCAGCTCCTATTAGTGCACCTCCACTCCAGAGCTATCAGAGTGGTTATTCAGGTCGACGGGGTCAGTTTCAGGGTCAGCAGTCACAACAGCTGAGGTTATGTTATACTTGTGGTGATCCGAGGCACATTGCTAGATTTTGCCCTCAAGCAACGGGTAGCCCACAGCATCAGAGTTCTTGTGTCATTGATCCGGCACCATTTGCTACACCACATGCTCAGCCTGCCAGAGGCAGGGGTCAGGCAGCCAGAGGTAAAGGTCAGACTGTTAGAGGTGGAGGTTAGGCAGTTAGAGGTGGAGACCATCCAATTAGAGGCCGTCCCAGGGATGTAGTTCAGGGTTGTGGGGCCCAACCTCGGTGTTATGCTTTCCCATCCAGGCCTGAGGCTGAGTCATCTGACATTTTTATCACATGTACTGTTTTATTTTGCAGTAGAGATGCTTCAGTTCTATTTGATCCGAGGTCTACTTACTCCTATGTGTCATCCTATTTTGCTTCCTATTTGGTTGTGCCCCGTGATTCTTTGAGTGCTCCTGTGTATGTGTCCACACCAGTGGGAGATGCTATTATTGTAGATCGTGTTTATCATTTGTGTGTGGTCACCATTAGGAGTCTTGAGACTCGTGTAGACCTTCTACTTCTCGATATGGTTAATTTTGATGTCATACTGGGTATGGATTGGCTGTCACCTTATCATGCTATATTAGATTATCACGCCAAGATAGTGACCTTAGCCTTGTAGGGGTTGCCTCGATTATAGTGGAGAGGGACTCTTGACCATTCTACCAGCAAGCTTATCTCTTATGTGAAGGCTCAACATATGGTCGAGAGGGGGTGTCTATATTATTTGGCTTATATCCGTGATTCTAGTGCGGAGGTTCCTTCCATGAATTTAGTGCCGGTTATTCGTGAGTTTCCAGAGGTGTTTCCTACAGACCTACCGGGGATGCCACCCGATAGGGATATTGATTTTTTCATTGATTTGGCTCCGGGCACTCAGCCCATTTCCATTCCGCCATACCGCATGGCCCCGCTAGAGTTGAAAGAATTGAAGGAACATTTGCAAGATTTGCTTGATAAGGGCTTCATTAGACCTAGTGTCTCACCCTGGGGTGTACCTGTGTTGTTTGTGAAGAATAAAGATGGATCGATGAGGATGTGTATAGATTATCAGTAGTTGAACAAAGTCACTATCAAGAACAAGTATCCATTGCCGAGGATTGATGATTTATTTGACCAGCTTCAGGGTGCCAAGATGTTTTCAAAGATTGATTTGAGATCTGGCTACCATTAGTTGAGGATTAGGGCATCCGATGTTCCTAAGACAACTTTTTGGACTTGTTATGGGCATTATGAGTTTCTAGTGATGTCATTTGGGTTGACCAATGCCCCAGCAACATTCTTGGATTTGATGAATCGGGTGTTCAAGCCCTACTTAGATTTCTTTGTGATTGTGTTTATTGATGATATCTTGGTTTACTCCCACAGCTGAGAGCAGCATGAGCAGCACCTTCAGATCATTCTTCAGACTTTGAGAGATAGCCAGTTATATGCTACATTCTCAAAATGCGAGTTTTGGTTGAGTTCAGTTGCTTTCTTAAGTCACGTTGTATCAGCAGAGGGTATTCAGGTGGATCCTAGGATGATTGAGGTAGTTCAGAACTGGCCTAGACCTACCTCAACTACAAAGATCCGTAGTTTCTTGGGATTGGCAGGTTATTACCGTCGGTTTGTGGAAGGATTTTCATCTATAGCAACCCCATTGACCTAGAAAGGTGCCCCGTTCAGGTGGTCAGACGAGTGTGAGGTGAGCTTCCAGAAGCTGAAGATAGCTTTGACTAAGGCACCGGTATTGGTGTTACCCACAAGTTCAGGATCTTATACAGTATATTGTGACACATCCCATATTGGTCTAGGTGCGGTATTGATGCAGGGTGGCAAGGTTATTTCATATGCTTCGCAGAAGCTGAAGGTTGACAAGAAGAATTACCATGTTCATGATCTAGAGCTGGCAGCCATTGTTCACGTGCTGAAGATTTGGAGGCACTATCTTTACGACGTGATATATGAGGTATTCACGAATTATCGGAGCTTGCAGTATTTGTTCAAGCAGAAGGAACTCAATTTGAGGCAGAGAAGGTGGTTGGAACTATTGAAAGACTATGATATCACCATATTGTATCATCCCGGGAAGGCCAATGTGGTGGCCAATACTTTGAGTAGAAAGTCAGCTAGTATGGGTAGCCTTACTTATATTCCAATTGGAGAGAGACCGCTTGCATTGGATGTTCCGGCCCTGGCCAACCAATTCGTGAGGATGGATGTTTCTGTGTTCTAGCTTGTACAGTTGCTCGGTCTTCTTTATTTGAGCGCATCAGAGATCAGTAGGATGACGACCCTCATTTACATGTCCTTAGATACATAGTGCGACACGGTGGTTCCAAATAGGTTACTGTTGGAGATGACGAAGTTTTGAGGATGAAGGGCTGTATTTGTGTACCTAATGTGGATGGACTTTGTGAGTTGATTTTTGAGAAGGCACACAGTTCCCAGTATTCTATTTATCCGGGCACCGCCAAGATGTTTCAGGACTTGTGACAGTATTATTGGTGGAGGAGGATGAAGAAAGACATAGTTGCATACGTATCTCGGTGCCTGAATTGCCAGCAGGTAAAGTGTGAGCATCAAAGACCTTGTGATTTACTTCAGAGGTTAGAGATTCCTGAGTGGAAGTGGGAGCGTATCACTATGGATTTTGTTGTTAGACTCCCACAGAATCGGAGGAAGTTTGATGCAGTTTGGGTCATTGTGGACAGGCTGACCAAGTTAGCGCACTTCATTCCTATGGCAGTTACCTATTCTTTGGAGCGGTTGACAGAGATTTACACTTGTGAGATCGTCCGTCTTCATGGTGTGCCCTTGTCTATCATTTTTGATCGAGGTACGCAGTTTACCTCGTACTTCTGGAGGGCAGTACAATGTGAGTTGGGTATGCGGGTTGAGTTGAGCACAACATTCCATCCTCAGACGGACAGGCAGTCTGAGCATACTATTCAGATCTTGGAGGATATGCTCCGTGCATGTGTCATAGACTTCGGAGGATCATTGGATCAGTTCTTTCCCATTGCAGAGTTCTGCTACAACAACAGCTACTAGTCGAGCATTCGGATGGATCCCTATGATGCATTATATGGTAGGTGGTGTCGGTCTCCAGTTGGGTGGTTTGATCCGGAAGAGGCTCGGTTGTTGGGTACAGACTTAGTACAAGATTCTTTGGATAAGGTCAAGATTATTCAGGATCGACTTCGCACCGCTCAGTCCAGGTAGAAGAGTTATGCCGACCGCAGAGTTTGTGATGTTGCATTTATGGTCGGGGAGAGAGTGTTTCTTCGGGTATCACCCATGAAGGGTGTAATCAGGTTCGGAAAGAAGGGCAAGTTGAGCCCTAGGTATATCCGACCTTTTGAGATTCTAGAGAGGGTATGGGAGGTGGCTTATAGGCTTGCATTGCCACCTAGTTTAGCAGCTGTTCATCCGGTATTCCATGTGTCCATGCTTCGAAAGTATCACGGCGATACGTCCCATGTATTAGATTTCAGCTCTGTCCAGTTGGACAAGAATTTGACTTACGAGGAGGAGCCGATGGTTATTCTAGCCCGACAAGTTCGCCAGTTGAGATTAAAAAGTTACCCTTCAGTTCGAGTGCAGTAGAGAGGTCAGCCTATTGAGGCAGCTACTTGGGAGTCCGAGTCCGATATGCGGAGTAGATATCCCCACCTTTTCACCAGCCCAGGTACTTTTCTATGTCCGTTTGAGGACAAACGGTTATTTTAGAGGTGAAGAATGTGATGATCCAAAAGGTCATCTTATGTTTTAGAACCTGAATTTGTGCTTTTAAGCCTAAAATCTAATTTTTACCCTTCTCGATTTGCGTGCATAGTCCGGGTATTGGCCCAGAAGGCTTATATGTTAAAAAACTGATGAAAATAAGATGTTTGTGCCTTAAAAGTTGATTTTAGTTGACTCTGGTCAATATATTTTGGTAAACAAGCCCGAATTCGTATTTTGAAGGTCCTGATGGGTCCGTATTGAATTATGGGACCTGGGCGTATGCCCGAAATTGAATTCGGAAGTTCCTAGCTCGAGTTATGCATTTTTGAGAAAAATTAAAAGTCTGAAAATTAATTATTTCTAAGAATTGATTGATGTTTGGCATTGTGAGTACCGGGTTCGAATTTCGGTTCCGGAGCCCGGTACAGGTTCATTATGATATTTAAGACTTGTCTGTGAAATTTGGTGAGAAACGTAGTTCATTTGACATGATTCGGACGTCCAGATGAGAAGATAGGAATTTTAAAGTGTTCTTGAGAATTCCATATGATTTGGTGCTAAATTTGTAGTTCTAGGTATTATTTTGGCGATTTGATCACGCGAGCAAGTTCGCATGATATTTTTAGACTTGTGTGCATGTTTGGTTTGGAGCCCCGAGGGCTCGGGTGAGTTTCAGGTAGGCCACGAGATGGTTTGGACTTTGAAAATCTGGTATTTTGCTGCAGCAGGTGTTCTGGCATATCCTTCTTTGCGTTCGCGAAGGTACTCTCGCGAACGCAAAGAGTAAATTGGGCAGCTGGAGTTTTCTTCTTTGCGAACGCGAAGGCTTACTCGCGAACGCGAAGCGATGGGGGCATTACTCTTCACGAATGCAACCAGCTCCTCGCGAACGCGTAGTGTTAGGCACATCTGAGGAAGAGTCGATCGTTCCTTCATCGCGAACGCGAGCAATGTCTCTCGAACGCGAAGGCCAGGTTGGGGGGAGGGGTAGCCTACGCAAACGTGAAGGCTTGACAACCTATACTCTTCGCGAACGCGATGAACACTATCGCCCAACACTTAACAGAATCCAAACGCGAGATTTAGCCAAAAAGTCATTTTGCTCAAAAACCAAACGGTTAGAGGCGATTTTCAAGAGTCATTTTCTTCCCCAAAGTTTTGGTAAGTGGTTCTAAACCATTTTCTTTCAATTACCTATTACATTTTATGAATTATCAACCTACAATCTAGAGTTTTCATGGTAGAATTAGGGGTTAGGGTAGAACCTAGGGATTTCGGGAATTTGAGAATTTAGACCTCAATTTGAGGTCGTATTCCAAAACCAATTACATATTCGGGCTCGGGGGTGAATGAGTAAATGGATTTTAGTCCGAACCTCGGGTTTTGACCAAGCGGGTGCGGGGTCGATTTTTCGAATTTTTGGAGGAAAATTTGGGAAATTTACTTTATGCAATATAATTGATTCCTTTAGCAATATTTGATATTGTTGAGTTATTTTTGAATAGATACGAGTGGTTTGGAGGTGAATTCCAAAGGAAAAGCTGTGATTGAGAATTAAGTGGCCTTCAGAGCGAGGTAAGTGTTGTGTCTAACCCTGACTTGAGGGAACTATGAACATTAGACTATTTGCTATGTGAAATTCATGTGAGCGGCGTATATGTGAGGTGACGAGTACTTATGCACCACCAAATTACCTGTTTTTCCATGTTTCTTCTGTTTTTCTTACATTGTCTCTTTCCTATGCCTAATTGCTACGTTTTTATACTAGTGTTATTAAATTGATCATTCTTAATATGTTTACGGAATTTCTGGCGATAATTGAGTATTTATTTCAAAGTTGAGATTGATATTGTGGAACCAAATGTTAAAGTAAGGTTTGTACTTGTTATTCTATCTCCATGTTGTTATTTATTTATTTCATTATGGTAAGGGAGAGTGTTAATGCACGAAGGGTGATGCCGTGCTATACTGTGAGTGTTAATGCACGAAGGGTGATGCCGTGCCATATTGTGGGTGTAAAATCACGAAGGGTGATTCCGTGCCATATTGTGAGTGTTAATGCACGAAGGGTGATGCCGTGCCATGATATGAGAGTTAATGCACGAAGGATGATGCAATGCCATTTTTATTGATTTTATGGTGAGATTGAGAGTAAAAGCACGAAGGGTGATGCAATGCATTTTTCCTTTTCTGTATTCGTGGTCCTGTTGATTTATATTATATTGGTTATCTCAGTTCTCATTCTTCTGTAGCTCTTCACTTCGTATTTCCCCCCTCCCGATAATTCTTGTCTAGTTCTTCATTACTGTTATTTGTATATACACTGTTAAATTGTACATGTTGATTTGTAGGTGCCTTGCCTTAGCCTCGTCACTACTTCGTCGAGGTTAGGCTCAACACTTACCAATATATGGGGTAGGTTGTACTGATATTGCACTCTATACTTTCTATGCAAATTTTGGTACCGGCTCGGGTTGATCGAGATTTTAGCTGTTGGACCCATTATTCGGAGACTCAAGGTAGATCTGTCGGTGTTCACAGACCTTGAAGTACCCGTCTATCTTTTTAGTTTTACTGTTTCTTTCATCCAAACAATTGTATTTCTTTCAGACTATTACTTGTAATAAATTCTAAAATGCTCGTGAATTGTGACTACAAATCTGGGTAGTAGTAACTAATGCAGTCTTTATATTATTCCGCACTCATTATATTTCACATTAGCTAATTTGCTATTATTTACTGAATGGGATAAGAATTGATTTTATGATTCTCTAACATTGGCTTGCCTAGCAAGTGAAATGTTAGGCGCCATCACGGTCCTGACGGTGGAAATTTTGGGTCGTGACACGTCTTAGAGGTGGAGGTCAGCCAGGCGGAGGCCAGCCAGTTGGCGCTCTAGCTTGGTTCTATGCTTTTTCGGCCAGACCAGATGTAAAGGCCTTAGATGCCGTGATTACAGGTATTATTTCTATTTTCGGTAAAGATGCCTCAGTATTATTTGATCCAGGGTCTACGTATTCATATGTGTCATCTCTATTTTCTTTATTCCTGGGTGTTTCTCGTGAGTCCTTGAGTACTCCTGTTTATGTGTCCACTCCTGTGGGCGATTCTATTGTTGTGACTCGGATCTACCGGTCCTGTATTATTACATTCTGTTGTTATGAAACTAGAGTAGATTTTCTACTGCTTGAGATGACCGATTTTGAAATCATCCTCGGTATGGACTGGTTATCTCCATATCATGCTATTCTAGATTGTCATGCCAAGACTATTACCTTGGCTATTCCAGTATTGCCTAGGCTGGAGTGGAAGGGTTCGTCTGTTAGTTCATTTATTCAGGTTATTTCTTTTATGAAGGCTCAACACATGGTTGAGAATGGTTGTTTAGCTTATCTAGCCTATGTTCAGGATACTATTGCAGAGACTCCGGCTATTGATTCAGTACCTATAGTTCGGGAGTTCTCCGATGTATTTCCTTCAGATCTTCCAGGTATGCCACCTGATCGTGATATTGATTTCTGTATTGACTTGGCTCTAGATACCCAGCCTATATCTATCCCACCGTATCGCATGGCTCCGAAAGAATTGAAAGAACAACTTGAGGAGTTACTAGCCAAAGGGTTCGTCAGACCGAGTGTATCGCCTTGGGGTGCACCGGTATTATTTGTTAAGAAGAAGGATGGAACAATGCAGATGTGATTTGATTATCGCTAATTGAATAAAGTCACTATTAAGAACAAGTACCCGTTGCCGCGTATTGATGGTCTATTTGACCAGTTGTCGGGTGCTAAGGTGTTCTCTAAGATCGACTTGAGGTTGGGGTACCATTAGTTGAAGATTCGGGATTCGAATGTTCCGAAGACTGCTTTCCAGACTAGATATGGTCATTTCTGGGTTTAGCAGGTTATTATCGTTGGTTCATGGAAGGTTGTTTTATCTATTGCAGCACCTTTGACCAAATTAACCCAGAAGGGTGATCCGTTCCGATGGTCCGATGATTGTGATGTGAGCTTTCGGAAGCTCAAGACATCATTGACTACAACACCAGTGTTAGTGTTGCCTTCCGGTTCGAGGATGTATACAATGTATTGTGACGCGTCATGCGTTGTCTTGGGTTGTGTATTGATGCAGGAAGGGAGAGTTATTGCATATGCTTCACGTCAGCTGAAGCCCCACGAGAAGAATTATCCGGTACATGATTTGGAGTTAGCTGGAATTGTTCACGCTCTTAAGATTTGGAGGCATTATCTTTATGGGGTGTCTTGTGAAATTTACGCTAATCATCATAGTTTGCAGCAATTGTTCAAGCAGAGGGATCTAAATTTGAGACAGTGCAGATGGCTTGAATTACTAAAAGATTATGATATTACTATCCTGTATCATCCGGGCAAAGCAAATGTGGTTGTAGATGCCTTGAGTAGAAAGGCGGAGAGTATGGGTAGTTTGGATTTCATTTCAGCAGAGGAGAGGCCATTAGCTTTGGATATTCAGTCCTTGGCCAACAGACTTGTGCGGATGGATCTTTCAGAGCCCACCTGAGTTTTTGCATGTGTTGTAGCCCATTCTTCACTATTTGAGCAGATCAAGGCTCGTCAGTATGATGATCCACACTTAATGGTTCTTCAAGAAACGGTACTATGGGGTGGTGCCAAGGAAGTTACTATTGGCGCGGATGGTGTTATGCGACTCCAGGATCGTCTATGTATTCCTAATGTGAATGAACTGAGGAAAACGATCATGGAGGAGGCACACAGTTCTCGGTATTCTATTCATCCGGGTGCTACGAAGATGTACCGTGACTTGAGGCATCATTATTGGTGGTGATGAATGAAAAAGGACATAGTTGAGTATGTAGCCAGGTGTCTAAATTGCTAGCAAGTGAAATATAAGCACCAGAGGCCAGGTGGCCTACTTCAGCAGATGACTATACCGGAGTAGAAATGGGAACACATTACTATGGACTTTGTAGTTGGGTTGCCGCGAACCTTGCGGAAGTTTGATGCAGTTTGGGTGATTTTTGACAGGTTGACCAAGTCGGCACACTTTATTTTGGTTGTGACTACGTATACTTCAGAGAGGTTGGCCCAGATTTATATTCAGGAGATAGTTAGGTTGCACGGTGTGCCAATTTCCATCATATCAGATAGAGGCCCTCAGTTTACTTCATATTTCTGGAGAGCAGTACAGAGTGNGGACCTTGAGGAAGTTTGATGCAGTTTGGGTGATTGTTGACAGGTTGACCAAGTCGGCACATTTTATTCCTGTTGTGACTACGTATACTTCAGAGAGGTTGGCCCAGATTTATATTCAGGAGATAGTTAGGTTGCACGGTGTGCCAATTTCCATCATATCAGATAGAGGCCCTCAGTTTACTTCATATTTCTGGAGAGCAGTACAGAGTGAATTGGGGACCCGTGTAGAGCTCAGTACAACCTTTCATCCGCAGACCGACAGGCAGTTGGAGCGGACAATTCAGATTTTGGAGGATATGCTCAGGGCATGTGTGATTGACTTTGGAGGTTAGTGGGATCATTTCTTGCCTTTGGAAGAGTTTTCTTATAATAACAGTTACCGGTCCAGCATCGAGATGGCTCCATTTGAGGCTTTATATGGTCGGCAATGTAGTTCGCCCATCGGATGGTTTGAGCCCGGTGAGGCTAAGTTATATGGTACTGATTTGGTGAAAGATACCTTGGAAAAGGTAAAGTTGATTCAGGAGCGACTTCGTACAGCACAATCCAGACAGAAGAGTTACACAGATCAGAAAATGCGTGATTTATCATTTATGGTGGGTGAAAAAGTTCTCTTGAAGGTTTCGCCGATGAAGGGAATCATGAGATTCGGGAAGAAGGGCTAGTTGAGCCCAAGGTTTATAGGCCCATTTGAGGTGTTGAGACGAGTTTGGGAGGTTGCTTATGAGCTTGCATTGCTTCCCAGTCTATCAGGAGTTCATCCGATTTTCCCTATATCTATGCTCCGGAAGTATCGTGCCAACCTATCACATGTGTTAGATTTCAGCATAATTCAACTAGATAATAGTTTGGGCTATGAAGAAGAACCAGCTGCCATTGTTGATAAACAGGTTCGCCAGTTGAGGTCTAAGAGGATTTCTGCAGTAAAAGTCCAGTGGAGGGGCCAACCAGTCGAGGAAGCGATTTGGGAGGCCGAGAAAAACATGCAGAGCAGGTATCCACACTTATTCAGCACTTCAGGTATAATTCTAAACCCGTTCGAGGACGAACGTTTATGTAAGAGGTGGAGAATGTAATGACCCAACCTATCATTTTGACTTTTAGAACCCCATTCCCCTAAATAAAATTCCCCGTATGTGCTTTTATTGATTTATGACTTGCGGGGATGGTTGGTTCGGGATTTGAAAGTGTTCGGGTTGAAATCAGAACACTTGATTCCTTAAGTTGGCCTTAAAATGCTAAGTTTGACTTCAGTCAATATTTTGAGAAAACGACCCCAAAATCGGAATTTAATGGTTCCAATAGCTTCGTATGGTAATTTTGGAGGAAGCGTGTTCGAAATTTTATTTGGAAGTCCGTAGTTAAATTAGGCATGAAATGGCTAAAACAACAATTTAAGTTTGGAAGTTTGACCGGGGAGTTGACTTTTTGATATCAGGGTCGGAATCCAGTTTCGATAATTTTCATAGCTCTGTTATGTCATTTATGACTTGCGTGCAAAATTTGAGGTCAATCGTACTTGATTTGATAGGTTCCGGCGTCGTTTGTAAAAATTTAAAGTTTCAAAGTTCATTAGGCTTGAATCTATGTGTGATTCGTGTTTTTAGTGTTGTTGGATATGATTTGAGGTTCCGAATAAGTTCGTATGATGTTTTAGAACTTGTTGGTATAATTGGTTTAGGTCCCGAGGGGCTCGGGTGAGTTTCGGATGCTTAACGAATCATTTTTGGACTTGGCTTGATAACTGAAGTTCTGGTTTCTGCATGTTCTTGTTTCCTTCTACGCGATCGCGTGAGAAGGTATGCGATTGCATAGGGTTAATTGGGAAGCTGAAATTTTGTGCTATGCGATTGCGTGGGCGAGTCCGTGATTGCATAGGTTTGGCAAGCTGTGCTATGCGAACGCGTGGCTAAGACCGCGTTCACGAAGAGGAAACGAGGCAGAAGCTGGGCCACGTGCTTAATGCTTCGCGATCACGTGAGGAGGCTCGTGATCGCGTAGGCTTGCGTAGACTGTGCTTCACGATCGCGTGGGATTTTTCGTGATCGCGTAGGGTTATTTTATGTGCAGAAAAATTTGTGCTACGCGATCGCGTGAGTTGGTCCGCGATCGCTTAGAAGAAATCACTGGGCAGAGAGTTTAAGTTCTGAAAATGGGTTCCATTTTTGTCGATTTGGAGCTCGGATTGAGGCGATGTTTGGGAGACTTTCAGAGAAAACAACGGGATAAGTGTTCTTAATTCAATATTGGTTAAATTATCCGAATCCATCACTGTTTTTATCATTTAATTGGTGAATTAAGTTGGAAAAGATTGAAAACCCTCTTGGATAAATTTGAGGATTTGAGGGCCGAATTGTTATCAGAATTTAGTAATTTTGGTATGGGTAGACTTGTGGTTGAGTGGGAGTTCATATTTCGTAACTTTCATCGTATTCCGAGACGTGGGCTCCACGGGTTATATTTTGAGTTAATTTCGGAGTTTTATTGAAAAATGTAGTATTTTCTTATGGAATTGATTCCTATAAATTTTAGTGATTGTATCGAATTATTTTGGCTAGATTCGAGCTAGACATAGTTGGATAATCGTGGAAAAGGCCTTCTAGTGGATTAAATTGGAGCAAGTTGAGGTAAGTCTCTTGTGTAATCTTGTGAGGGAGAAATTATCTCATAGGTGATTAAATTAATAATTGTTGCTAATTGTGGGGGCTATGTACGCACGAGGTGACGAGAGTCCGTGCGTAGCTACTAATTATGCTAAAAGTCCGCGTAGTTTAGGACTCAAATCATGAATTACTTATGTAAATTGTATTCTTTATTTAATTAAAATTATTTGATACATATATATTGTGAATTGTTAGAGAAAAATATTAAAAAAATAAAAATCTCATATGCTTAATTTTCTGTTTAAATTAATTAACTGTTAAAAAAATTTATTCATCCTCTCGAATTGATCTTATAATAAATATACTCTCCTTCCGGAGGTACATAAGAAAATGTCATCCTTTCTTGTGGAGCGGGCCGAATGCCTCGGCAGAATAGATGCATCTATGGATCGCGCCGCACGTCCCTCGACAATGTACACGACACTCTGGAATGGGCCATATGACCTCGGCAGAAATCGTGCCTAATAAAGATAATAATTACACGATACCTTGATATTTTAATTGTAGCTTGGGGATTTAATTAATAGATTGGAAATTATTGCATTTGAAGGATTTTTATTATTTCTGCTAATTGAATAGAATTATTGTTAACTCTGTGAATCATGCTGATTTAAATAATTCTAATTTATTCTATTTATTATTCTTGACCCTTAGTGACTGTCAAAGTCGGTCATCTCGTCTCTACCACTTCGAGTTTAAGCTTCATACTTATTGGGTACACGCTGTTTACGTACTCATGCTACACTTGCTGCACTTTTTGTGCAGGATCTGAGACAGGCACTAGTGGAGGATCTATCATTGCACATCCACATTATCTAGAGGCGTAGTTATGAGCTTCCTTTCTGAGCCGTTCTGCAGCTATCTGTGCCTCTTATTGTATTTACATTCTGTCTAACTTATTTCAGATAGTATTTGGAGTTTTGTATAATTACTAGATGCTCATACACTTGTGACACCAGGTCTTGGCACATACACTGGTAGAATTTGGATTTGTATTATTTCTTGAATTTAAATTAATTAGTATCTTTTCTATTTTCTTTAATATTGCTAGTAACAATTACTTAGGAAATTATTCTGAAAATAATTGATATATGTTTAACTTATTAGTTGGCTTGCCTAGCTGTAGTTTTGGGCGCCATCACGACCTATAGGTGAAATTGGGTCGTGACACCGAAAGCCCACTCACTCCCGAGTCTACCCATACTAAATTCATCAAAATCCGACCTCACTTGGTCCCTCAAATCCCCAAATTACTTTCTCCAAAATCCCAAGCCCTAACCCCTTATTTCACTCCAAAAATCCTACTAATTAGGTGAGAAATCAACGGAAAAATACCATAGCTAAGGATAATTAGGCTCAAGGAACTTACCTCAGTGATAACCCTTGAATTTCCTTCCAAACATCGCTCCAAAAGCTCCAAAGTCCGTGTTCCAAATTGTGAAAATGAGAAAAAATCTCGAAGTCTCCTTTTTATACATTCTTCCCAGCAAAACCGCACCTGCGGTCCAATATCCGCTTCTGCAACCTCGCAGGTGCAAAAAAGACCTCACACCTGCGGCCACTGCCAGCCCTCCTTACTGCCGCATGTGCGACTCAGTCTCGCATCTGCGGGCTCGCAGATGCGACCAATCTTATGCACCTGCGGTTCCAGCCCAGGTCCTCTATGTCCGCATTTGCGGCTCACCAAGCGCACCAGCGACCTCGCACCTGCGGCTCACCTCTCCGCAGGTGCGGAAATACCAGTAGCAGCAGCTTCCACTGCATTTTTCCAACTTCAAACAATCTGTTAACCACCCGGACTCACCCCGAGCCGCTCGAGACCTCAATCAAACATACCAACAAGTCATATATCAACATACAAACTTAGACAAATCATCAAATCACTCAAAACAATATCAAAACGCCAAATTCCCTTCAGATTCAAGCCTAAGAACTTCTAACTTCCCAAATTCCGCAAACAACGCTGAAACCTACCAAACTATGTCTGAATGACCTCAAATTTTACACACACATCACAAATGATACCACGAACCTAATTCCAATTTTCGAAAATCTATTCCGACCCCGATATCAAATTTCCACTGCGACCGAAATTGCCACATTTCCAACTTTCTCCAATTCAAGCCTAATTCCACTACGGACCTCCAAATCATATTCCGGGCGCACTCCAAAGTCCAAAATAATCTAACGGAGCTAACAGAACCATAAAAATTTAAATTCGAGATCGTTTACACATAAGTCAATATCCGGTTGACTTTTCCAACTTAAGCTTCTACTTTAGAGACTAAGTGTCTCAATGCACTCCGAAACCACTCCGGACCCAAATCAACTAACCCGGTGTATCATAATATAGCTAAAAAGCATAAAAAGAAGCAAAAATAGGGGAAATGGGGCTATAACTCTCGATACGACCGGCCGGGTCATTACAAGAATATAAAAAGATAAATAATCCCACACTTAATTTAAGGGTAATGACATTAGAAATGAGAATAAATGAATTAGAAAAGAGAATACAAAAATTCGAAAAAAGAAAGGAAAAGTTAGAAGAAAATGAAGAAAATACAACAGAACTCATACACGATAAAGAATTAATGAGCATAGACAATTATGATGCATTGATATGTAATGAAGATAAAAAATTAAGTACAATAAAAATACTTGCAAGAATCAAACTAGAGGATTATAAAATAGAAACAATGGCTTTAGTAGATTCTGGATGTACAAGGTATATAATAAATAAAAGAATAGTGCCACAAGATCTAATTAAAACTTTAGATAAACCAGTACAGGGTGTATATAGACATTATGTAGATAAATCGCAAATTAGTTTTGTAAATACATATCTAGATTTTTACAAGCCTAGTTACAAGGTGGACAAAATACGGGTAAGAGACGTAAATATAAATAGATATTTTGTATTAGGATTAAGTTTCATTTTACATAATAATGGTAGTTGTTTGCTATGTAGAGACGGAGTGATATTTTTTAAAAATATTACTTATACATCGGTACAAACAATAAATGCTGAAACTAAAATAAGAACACGCCTGAAATCAGACCAGAAAGACCTGCAAAAAGAATAAAAAAATATTGTAAAGAATGTAAAAATAAAAATACATGTTGTAAAATAAAAGAAGAGTCTAAAGTTCTACTATTAGAAGATGATGAGAATCAAGATATATAAGAAAAAGATTATGCCTTGATAGATGTTGAAACAAAATTATATAATTTTAAAACAGGGATAGAAAAAACAGGAATAATAAAAAATCAAAAGGATTTAGATGATATAATAAAAATATTAGATGAAATAGAGATAATAGGAGAAAAACCTTTAAAACACTGGAAAAATAATAAAATCATGTTTAAATTAGACATAATAAATCCAGAATATATAATCAAGATAACCTCAATAGAAGCTACCAATCAAGATTTAGAATATTTTAAAATTCAAATTAAAGAACTAATGAATTTAATTGTAATAAGGAGATCTACTTCTAAACATAGATCGACTGCTTTCATGGTAAGAAATCACAGTTAAATAATAAGAGGAAAGGCAAGAATGATAATAAATTATAAAAGGCTTAATGATAATACTAAAACAGATGGATATAAGTTATCTGATAAAACAGATTTAATAAATAGAATACAAGGAAAAAGGATATTTAGCTAATTTGATTGTAAATAAGGATATTGTCAAATAAAAATGCATGAAGAAAGTATAGAATGGACAACATTTACTTGCCCTGAAGGACATTTCGAATGGTTGGTAATGCCATTTGGATTGAAGACAACTCCACCTATTTTTCAAAGAAAAATGGGCAGCATATTCGGAGAATATAAAAAATTTATTTTAGTATATGTAGATGACATATTAATATTTGGTAGAGATATAAAAGAACATTTAGGACATCTACAAATAATTTTTTGATTATTTGTAGATAATGGAATAATAATTAGTAAACAGAACTTGAAATTATGTAAAAATTACATAAATTTCCTAGGAGTAGTTTTGGGGGACGGAAAAATTAAATTACAACCACATATAGCTATAAAAGCTTTAGAAATGCCAGACAAATTAGACAATACTAAAGAATTACAGAAGTTTTTAGGAATAGTAAATTACACAAGAGGTTTTATAAAATATCTTGGTAAAATAGCAGGGTCTTTATATGCTAAGACAGGTTCTACGGGACAAAAATATTATAATACATAAGATATAAAATTAGTTCAGAAAATTAAAGATAAAATAAAAAACATTCCTGATTTAAACATGCCCTTAGAAACAGACTATTTAATTATAGAAACGAAGTTTTTGAAGGACGAGGAGCAGTAATAAAAGCAAAATCCAATAAATACAGTGATAAAAGTGAAGAGAAAATATGTGCTTATCGAAGCGATAAATATAAAGAAAAAGAAAACATGAGCAGCATAGATGCAAAAATTTAGCTGTAATATATGGTCTAAATAGTTTCAGACTCTATATATTACACAAACTAGAAATATTAATTAGAATTGACTGTGAAGCTATAGTAAAGTTCTACCAAAAAATAAATATGAAACGAATAGCAGTAGAAGAAGATGGTTGAACTTCGTTGATACTATATCAATCTATAACCTAATATTTGAACATATTAAAGGAAAAGATAATAACTTAGCAGACCAGTTAAGTAGGTTAAAAATTACTGTTAGCTAATAGTCATATTTTGCATTGATAGCATGAGATCAACAAACCCCAAGACTGAAGACAAGGGAAAAGGCATCAAACCCACACCCTCAGACACTTATTCCTAGACAATATTAGGTAATCTTTTATTTAAGCCACAAACATTAGTAGAACATACTAGTATGAATAGAATATATTTCGAAAAATATAATTTAATATTCTTTCCACCGTCAAATATGTCATTTAGAGTTTTAGCAGAATGTATAATAGATAGACCACAGAGGTTCCTAGTGGACAATTTATGTATAGCATATAATAAAAAAGATACTAAATATGTTATAACAGTTTTAAATGCTTTATGCCAATATTTTACAGACAAAAGGCAAGAGAAATTTTTTAAATATTATGTAGTAATATATGGTAAGACCAATGGTATTTTCCAGACTTGGATAGAAGTTTTAGACTCCATAAAAGATTTAGAAAAACCTCTTTTTAAAGGTTTTAATGATATTAGTGTCACGACCCAAAATCCCATCACACGCGTCGTGATGACACCTAGTTTCTAAGACTAAGTAAGCCGATTTCAATTACATTTTGAAGCCATTTTTTAAAAATTAAATAAGTAATCAAAACTAATAGCGGAACAAATATGAATATACAACCTCCCAAGACTGGCAGTACTGAGTCACGAACTCTAACTGAATACCTGGAATGATCATGAGGACCGACTATACAATACTGTTTAATTACAAATTAATAATACAATGAAATAAAAAAGACTCCAAGGGACTGTGACGACCAAGAAGCTCTACCTTGAATCCTTACGATTTCGCTTTAACTCTGCTCTAGTCCGATATTTTCAATACCTGGCTCTGCACAAAAATATACAGAAGTGTAGTATGAGTACACCACGATCGGTACCCAGTAAATATCAAGACTAACCTTGGTGGAGTAGAGACGAGGTACAGTCAAGACACTCACTAGTCTAATAACCTGTGCAATATTGTCACGACCCAAAATCCTAACCTGTCGTGATGGCGCCTATCTCGATACTAGGCAAGCCGAAAATCTCAATAAACCACAATTTCTTTTAAGTCTGAAAATATAATATTTAAATACAATACATAATCCCACAATTATGGATACGAACACTTCCCAAAACCTGGTGTCACTGAGTACACGAGCATCTAATATGGATTCAAATCTATAACATAAGGTCTATAATAGTCTAAGATCAAAATACAGTAAACAAGGAGATAGGAAAAGAGAGACAAGGTCTGCGAAACACGGAAGCTACCTTTGAATCTCCGGAAAACCAACTGTGCGAGAGAATTAGCACTCGCTATGTCCAGAAGCACCTGGATCTGCATACGAAGTGCAAGGTGTAGCATGAGTACAACCAACTCATCAAGTAACAATAATAAATAAGGAACTGAAAATAGTGACGAGCTATACAATTATAAATCATTTTCAGTAATTCCATCAAAGAATGGACATGCTTTCAAATCCGGCAGTTTAAGTCAAATCAAATTTATACAATTCAAGTTCACGTAATCCGGATATAGAATTCTTCAGAAGTTTCACCACAACAACAGATAGCAACTAAGTGCATCTACCAATAAAAAACAAGTACAACCTCCCAGGACAACAATCACTCACTGGGCTCCCAACCCTTAGCACTCACACTCAATGGGTACCCGCGCTCACTGGGGGTATACAGGCTCCAGAGGGGCTCCTACAGCCCAAGCGCTATAATCTGCACGGACAACTCACGTGCTGCACGGACAACTCACGTGGCATAATATAAATATCTGGATCCGCACGGCCAACTCACATGCTGTACGACCAACTCACATGCTACACGACCAACTCACGTGCTATAGTATAATATCTCACAATCAGGCCCTTGGCCTCACTCAGTCATAAAGCTCTCCAGTCTCTTGGGCTCTCAACAATCATAAAATCAGCCCAAATAACAATGATATGATACATCAATAATAAACAATAGAGACTGAGATAAAATAATCAAGTAAGCTGTGACTGAGTACAAAAAAATAATTTAAGCAGAAAATTTAACATGTACACAACCTATGTGGGTCCCTACAATACCAACATATAGCTTAAACAAGGTTTCTAGCATGACGTATAGTCAAGTTTCCACAACACATAAAGAGCACATAACTATCAACAAGTTATTCAACTTTACAGTTTCCACGGGACAGACCAAGTCACAATCCCCTCGGTGCACGCCCACATGCCCGTCACCTAGCATGTGCGTCACCTCCAAAGTAATCACATGATACAAAATTCTAGGGTTTCATACCCTCAGGACCAGATTTAAAACTGTTACTTACCTCAAACCGTGAAATTCTTATTTATCTAGGTCCTTGCCTCGTGAATTGGAGTAACGACCCGGCCGATCTTTTTGAGAGTAATAGCCCTGATCCCATATTTACTGCTTCTCCCATATCTATTTCTGCTATTGTGACTTTCCGGGAGGTTTCGTTTTGGTTTTTGGAGTGATTTGGGATACTTAGTCTCTAAACGAAAGCTTAAGTCTTAGGATTTTTACCGTAGTCAGAACTGTGTGAAGATGACTCCTAATGGAGTTTCATCGGTTCTGTTAGCTCCGTTGGATGATTTTGGACTTAGGAGCATGTCTGGATTGTGTTTTGGAGGTCCGTAGCTCATTTAGGCTTGAAATGACGAAAGTCAAATTTTTGGAGGTTTGGGCCGGTAGTGGAATTTTTTATATCGGGGTTGGTTTCCGATACCGGAAGTTAGATTAGGTCCGTAATGTTTAATATGAATTGTGTGCAAAATTTGGGGTCAATCGGATGTGTTTTGGTGGTTTCGGCATCGATTGTCGAATTTGGAAGTTTCAAGTTCTTTAAGTTTGAATCGGAGGATGATTTGTGATTTTAGCATTAGTTGATGTGATTTGAGGGCTTGACTAAGTTCGTATGGTGTTTTAGGATTGGTTGGTATATTTGGTTGAGGTCCCAGGGGCCTTTGGTGAGTTTCGAGTGCTTAACGGATCAAAAGTTGGATTTGTATTGCTGCTGAAGTCTTCAGGCTTCTGGTATTTTTGCACCTGCGGTGGAGAGACCGCAGGTGCAGGATCGCAAGTGCGGAGAGGAAAGCACAGAAGAGGAAAAGTGGAAAATTTCAAGGGGTCGTAGGTGCGAGGTGAATTCCGCACCTGCGATGCCCGCAGATGCGTTAGGGTCATCGCAGGTGCGCAAGGTCCGCAGAAGCGGGAGGGATTTCCGCAGGCGCGCACGCGTAGGTGCGGCCCTTTCATCGCAGCTGCGAAGGAAGAGGGGGTAAGTGATTTGCAAAGATGCGCACATTTTTCCGCACAAGCGCACCCGCAGGTGCGAACCTAGGCTCCGCAGGTGCGGAAATACCTGGGCAGTGGTTAACACCGAAGAGCTTCGCGATTTTTGTCATTTTTGGACTTTGCAAACTCGGTTTAGGGCGATTGTTCAAAGCATTTTCGAGAGATTTCTTGAGGTAAGTCCCTTGTGCTTATTTCGATCAATAATCTTACTTCCCCATTTATTTTTCCACCTAGTTAGTGTGTATTTAAGGTGGAATTTGGTGAGTTGAGACTATGGATTTGGGAAGTTTGAATTGTCGATTTGAAGAACCATTTGGTGTCGGATTTTAGTAAATTTGATATGGTTAGAGTCGTGAGTGAATGGGATTTTGGATTTTGTGACTTTTACCCGA
This sequence comes from Nicotiana otophora, assembly GCA_000715115.1. NCBI lineage: Eukaryota > Viridiplantae > Streptophyta > Magnoliopsida > Solanales > Solanaceae > Nicotiana > Nicotiana otophora. The sequence continues at coordinate 96,578 of AWOL01S0026117.1, read as the reverse complement.
TTCCGAGACATGGGCCCGAGTCGACTTTTTAGGGCGAAGTTCGGAATTTTTGTTAAAGTATTGATTTAATCAATAAGATGAGTCTATTATGGTTGTATTTATAATATGTAATTGCTATTGACTAGATTTGGGCCATTCAGAGCCGAATATTCATGGGCAAGGCATTCTTACCGATTGATTGAGCTTGGTTCGAGGTAAGTGGCTTGCCTAACTTTGTGTGGGGTAAAGCCCCTTAAGATTTGGAATTATTTTGATATGTGAGCGCCGTGTACGTGAGTTGACGAGTACATACACATGCTAGTTGTGGAAAAACCCGATTTTCTTACTGAGCAGCAACCTGTTTTCCTTTTATTTTGAGTTACACCATTTTAGTGAGTATTAATCTATTTTTTATTCTTAATTGAATTATTCCAATATGTGTAGCTATCCTGTTTAGTCTAATACAACATGTCTACGTGTCTTAATTGCTTATGTGAACTCTGTGCAGCATGCTTAGTGAATTTTCCTGCTTCTTCCTTGACTGGTACTTAGTCTAAATTATAAGATTTCGTGATATAGTTGCATTCCTATTGTTTGCGTTGCATATTTACTTTGGGACTACGGAACGGTATTCCGGGAGATCCCTGTCTTGCATATTTACTTTAGGACTACAGAACGGTATTTCGGGAGATCCCCCTTTACTGCATATTTACTTTGGGACTACAGAACGGTATTCTGGGAGATCCTCCTGTCTTACATATTTACTTTGGTACTACGGAATGTTATTTCGGGAGATCCCCCTGCACATTTACGTTTGGGACTACGAGACGGTATCTCGGGAGATCCCCTGTTGTGTTTCTGTGTACTGAGCTGTTACCTTCTATGATTTCATTGTTGTTAAATTTTAGCCTTTATTTTATTGCGGTATTACACTCTATATTGTTTTATTATATATTTACCAGTAGGGCCCTGACCTACCCTCGTCACTACTCGATCGAGGTTAGGCTTGGCACTTAATGGGTACCGATTGTGGTGTACTCATGCTACTCTCTGCACATATTTTTTGTGTGCAGATCTAGGTACTCCTTATCAGCTGCACTATTAGTGAGCTGGGACAACTTTGAGACTTCAAGGTATATCTGCCGCATCCGCAGACCTCGGAGTCCTCTTTTACTCTTTCTCATGTCTATTATCTTCTGTATTTTTCCTTTCTTAGACTCCGATGTATAGACACACTAGATTTTCCTTCTATAGTTTGTGATTCACGATGTTCTGGGTTATTTTGGGATTTGTTGTGTATTTTTGAATAGTTGGTTAAATTTATATTTTTATTTCATTATTCCGCAAAATGTTAGGCTTACCTAGTTGTAGAGACTAGGTGCCGTCACGACGTCACACGGAGGGGAAATTGGGTCGTGACAATTGGCCTTTAAACGCCTCAAATCTAGCCACGAATAATTCATTTCAGTCAATAAAATTTATTGAAATTAATTTCATATGAAAATAAATTTTTTTCCCATAAAAATCCGAATTTTAGCTCAAACATCGCCCGTGGGGCCCACGTCTCGGAATCCGACAAAAGTTATAAAATCTGAAAGCCCATTCAACCACGAGTCTACCCATACCAATTTTACCTAATTATGACCTAAACTCGACCTCAAATCCACAATTTAAACCAAGAGGGCTTTCAAACCTTTCTAACTTAATTCACCAATTAAATGATAAAAACAACCATGGATTCGGATAATTTAACCAATATTGATTTAAGAATACTTACCCCGTTGTTTTCCTTGAAAAACTCCTGAAAATCGCCTCTTCCCGAGCTCTAATCCGTCAAAAACTGATAATGGGATGAAGTCCCATTTTCAGAACTTAAACTCTCTGTCCAGACCTCTCTTCTATGCGATCGCAGACCAATTCACGCGATCACGAAGAACAATATTTCCATTACCAAAATAACCCTATGTGATCAAGTACTAGGTTATGTGATCGCGAAGACCAAAATACACTGCCCCTAAAACTTCTCTACGCGACCGCACCATAACACACGCGAACGCGAAGCACGAGCTTCCCAGGCCTACGCGTTCAAGGACGGCCCACGCGTTTGCATAGAACAATGCTTGCGAACCCCAGCTGCCTCACCTCCTCTTCGCGAATACGGCTTTACCCACGCATTCGCGATGCGTTCTCTCTTCCGAGCTACGCGATCGCGATTCTCCCTACGCAATCGCATAAAACAAAAAATATCCCTGCCCCAAATAAGCTTACGCGATCGCGTATGGACCTATGCGATCGCATATAAGGAAACCAGAAGAAGGCAGCAACATATATCAACAATCTCACCAAGGCCAAAAATGATCCGTTAACCCCCTCGGTACTCACCCGAGCCCCACGGGATCTCAACCAAACATACCATCAAGTCCTAAAACACCATGCGAACTTAATCGAACTCTTAAATCACCTCAAACAACGCTAAAATCATGAATTATACCCTATTTCAAGGCTAATGAATTTTGAAATTTCAAGTTTCTACAAACGACTCCGGAACCTATCAAATCACGTCCGATCGACCTCAAATTTTGCACACAAGTCATAAATGACATAACAGAGGTATTCAAATTTTCAGAATTGGATTCCGACCCCGATATCAAAGAGTCAACCCCTCGGTCAAACTTCTCAAAAATTTAACTTTCGGCATTTCAAGCCAAATTCCACTAAGGACCTCCAAATAATTTTTCGGACACACTCCTAAGCCCAAAATCACCATACGGAGCTATTGGAATTATCAGAATACAAATCCGAGGTCTTTTACACATAGGTCCACATCCGGTCAACTTTTCTAACTTAAATTTTTAATTATGAGACTAAGTGTCTCATTTCATTCCGAATTCCTTCCGGACCCGAACCAACTACCCCAACAAGTCATAAAATAATTGTAAAGCATAAATTGAGCAGTAAATGGGGAAACAGGGTTATAATACTTAAAACGACCGGTCGAGTCGTTACATTCTCCCCCTCTTAAATAAACGTTCGTCCTCAAACGGGTTTAGAATCATACTTGGAGTAACAAATAGGTGTGGATATTTGTTCTGCATCTCCTGCTCAATCTCCCAAGTAGCTTCTCCGACTGGCTGGCATCTCCACAGTACCTTCACATCGCTATGTTCTTTGACCTCAGTTTTCGAACCTGTCGGTCTAAAATAGCCACTGGCTCTACATTATAAGTCAAATTACCGTCCAACTGCACTATACTGAAATCCAGAATATGAGACGGATCCCCGACATATTTTCGGAGCATGGATACATGGAACACTGGATGAATACCTGATAGGCTAGGTAGCAAAACAAGTTCATAAGCCACCTCTCCAATCTTCTTAAGTATCTCAAAATGCCCAATATACCAAGGTCTCAACTTGCCCTTCTTCCCGAACCTCAACATACCCTTCATGGGTGAAATCTTGAGTAGAACCTTCTACCCAACCATGTAAACAACATCACGAATCTTCCTATCGGCATAACTCTTCTGTCTAGACTGTGCCGTGCGAAGCCTTTCCTGAATTACTTTGACCTTTTCTAAAGGATCCTGAACCAAGTTAGTACCCAATAGCCTAGCCTCACCCAGCTCAAACCAACCCAACGGGGACCGGCACCGTATCCCATACAAAGCCTCATACGGAGCCATCTTAATACTCGACTGGTAGCTGTTATTGTAAGCAAACTCCGCGAGTGGCAGAAATTGATCCCAAGAACCCCCAAAAGCAATGAGACAAGCGCGCAACATATCCTCCAATATCTGAATAGTGCGTTCAAACTGTCCGTCCATCTGAAGGTGAAATGTTGTACTCAACTGAACCTGTGTGCCTAATTCTCGCTGCACTGCTCGCCAAAAATGTGATGTAAACTGTGTGCCCCGATCTGAAATAATGGACACCGGCACACCGTGTTGGCGATCAATCTCGCGAATATAAATCCTAGCCAACCGCTCCGAAGAATAATTAGTACCAACTGGAATAAAATGTGCGGACTTGGTCAGCCGATCTACAATCACCCAAACATCATCAAACGTCTTCAACGTCCGCGGGAGCCCAACTACGAAATCCATGGTAATACGCTCCCATTTCCACTCCGGAATTTCAAGTCCCTAAAGAAATCCTCCCGGCCTCTGATGTTCATACTTTACCCGTTGACAATTTAGACACCGAGCTACAAACCCAACTATATCTTTCTTCATCTGCCTCCACCAATAGTGCTACCTCAAATCCTGATACATCTTCGCGGCACCTGGATGAATGGAGTACCTCGAACTATGAGCTTCCCGGAGAATCAACTCACGCAAACCATCTACATTAGGCACACATTGCCTGCCCTGCATCCATAATACACCGTCATCTCCAATAGTGACTTCCTTGGCATCACCGTGCTGAACCGTGTCTTTATGGACAAGCAGACGTGGGTCATCATACTGACGTTCTCTAATACGATCATATAGAGGAGACTAGGAAACCACACAAGCGAAAACTCGAATCAGCTCCAAAACATCCAATCTAACAAACTGATTAGCTAAGGCCTCAACATCTAATGCTAAAGGCCTCTCTGCTACCGGTAAGTATGCTAAGCTGCCCAAACTCTCCGCCTTACGACTCAAGGCATCGACCACCATATTGGACTTTTCGGGATGATAGAGAATAGTAATGTCATAATCCTTAAGCAATTCTAACCACCTCTGCTGCTGCAAATTAAGATCCTTCTATTTAAACAAATGTTGTAGACTCCGATGATTGGTATATACCTCACACTAGACACCATACAAGTAATGCCGCAAGATTTTTAAGGCATGAACAATAGTTGCTAACTCAAGATCGTGGACTGGATAATTCTTCTCATGCACCTTTAACTGTTTGGACGCATAGGCAACCACCCTACCGTCTTGCATCAGCACTGCGCCGAGACCAATACGCGACGCATCATAATACACAGTATAAGACTCTGAACCTGTAGGCAACACCAATACTGGAGCCGTAGTCAAAGCTATTTTGAGCTTCTGAAAGCTCTCTTCACACTCATCCGACCACCTGAACGGAGCACCTTTCTGGGTCAATTTAGTCATAGGCGATGCAATAGACGAGAATCCCTCCATGAAACGATGATAATAACCGGCCAACCCAAGAAAACTCTGAATCTGAGTAACTGAAGATGGCCTGGGCCAACTCTGAACTGCCTCTATTTTCTTCGAATCCACCTTAGTTCCTTCACTGGACACTATATATCCCAAGAATGCCACCGAACTAAGCTAGAACTCATACTTAGAGAATTTGGCATAAAGTCTCTCCTCTCTCAGCCTCTGTAATACATTACTCAAGTGTTGTGCATGCTCCTCCTGGCTACTTGAGTACACCAGAATATCATCAATAAATACCACAATAAATAAATCAAGATATGGCTGGAATACACTATTCATCAAATGGATAAATGCTGCTGCGGCATTGGTTAACCCAAAAGACATCACAAGAAATTCATAGTGGCCATAATGAGTCCTGAATGCCATCTTTAGAATATCCGAATCCTGAATTTTCAACTAGTGATACCTAGACCTCAAATCAATTTTGGAGAACACCCTCGCTCCTTGAAGCTAGTCAAATAAGACATCAATACGCGGCAATGGATATTTATTTTTGATTGTAACTTTGTTCAACTGCCTATAATCAATGCACATCCGTATAGTACCATCTTTCTTTTTCACAAACAGAACCAGTGCACCCCAAGGTGACACACTAGGACTAATAAACACCTTTTCAAGGAGTTCCTAAAGTTGCTCTTTCAATTCTTTTAACTTAGCTGGTGCCATACGATACAGAGGAATAGAAATGGGTTGAGTTCCCTGCACCAAGTCAATACCGAAATCAATATCCCTATCGGGTGGCATACCAGACAGGTCTACAGGAAACACATCCAGAAAGTCTCGCACGACCGGTACTAAATCAATAATAGGAGTATCTGCATCAACATCTCTCACAAAGGCCAAATATGACAAGCATCCCCTTCCAACCATACGTTGGGCCTTCAAATAAGAAATTACCCTGCTAGGAACAAGATCTAGAGAACCACTCCATTCAACCTTTGGCAACCCCGGCATCGTCAATGTCACGATTTTTGTGTGACAGTCCAGAATAGCATGACATGGAGACAACCAATCCATACCCAGGATTACACCAAAATCAACCATACCGAGTAATAAGAGATCAACTCTAGTCTCGAGTTCCCTAATAGTTACCACACACGACCGATACACACGATCCACAGTAATAATATCGCCCATCGGTATAGATACACAAACAGGTGAAGCTAAGGACTCACATGGCATATCCAGATAATGAGAAACGTACGATGATATATATGAATAAGTGGAACTAGGGTCAAATAATATAGAAGCCTCCCTATGGCATACTGAAACAATACCTGTGATCACTGCATCTAAGGTAACAAAATCTGGCATGGCAGGAAAAGCATAGAATCGAGCCTGCCCGCCACCTGATCGACCTCCCCCTCTTGGGCGACCTCTAGCTTCCTGACCCCCACCCTGAGCTGGCTGGGCGGGTGGTGGAACTGCTGGTTCTGGTGCCGTCAGTCAAGGACTCTACTGTGGAGCCCCACTCAATAGCTTAGGACACTCTCTCTTGAAATGACCAGATTCTCCACACTCGAAACAACCCCTCCTCTGACGGAGCTGCTACTCCTGATAACCCGAGGAATTACCTGCAGAAGCCTGAGCGGACGAGGCATAATGAGAACTTTGCACTGGTAGTGCACTGAATAAAGACTGGCCTGAGTGAGCACTGTAAAAACCGTGGCTAGCTGATGCACCACGATGAACTGGATAATTCGTCTGAGCATGTCTGTAAGAATGACCCCTACTGCGATAAAACTGACCTCCTGAAGGAACACCGCTGTAATCACCTGAACCACAAGGCTTATTAGCCTCTCTCTCTCCATGTTCCTGGCTATAAACCATATCTATCTACCAAGAAATGTCCACTACCTCATCAAAAGTAGCACCAGATACCCTCTCCCTAGTCATAAGTAACCGCAACTGATATGTGAGGCCATCAATGAACCTCCTAATCCTCTCCCTATTAGTGGGAACCAACCAGACAGCGTTACGAGCCAACTCAGAAAATCTTATCTCGTACTGCGTCACAGACATATCACCCTAGCGAAGCTGCTCAAACTGTCTGCGCAGATCCTCTTTGCGGGAGCGAGGCACAAACTTCTCCAAAAAGACCACAGAGAATTGCTGCCAAGTAGGGGGTGCTGTGCCAACAGGCCTACACCTCTCGTAAGTCTCCCACCATCTAAGTGCAGCTCTAGAAAACTAAAAAGTAGTGAATGAGACCCCACTGGTGTCCAGAATACCCGCTGTCTGAAGCATTCTTTGACACCTATCCAGAAAACCCTGAGCATCCTCTGACTCAATACCGCTAAATGGTAGAGGTAGAAGCCTCTCAAATCTCTCAAGTCTCCTCTGCTCATCATCTGCCATAACAGGAACTACCAGGGCCTGAGCAGATGCAACCGGATGGGCTGGTAGCGCCTTCGGTATCTGAAGTCCATGTACTACCTGGTCTAGAGTACGGGCAACAGGGGTGTGAGTACCTCCTCCGGCCTGAGAAGTGGCAGGTGCGGCCTGAGCCGAAACCACCTGAGCAAAACCAGTGCAAACTGTCAGTATCTGGGCAAAAGTCTCCTGAAGGCCTGGAATCTCAATGGGTACAGCTGGTGCCTGAGCTGGTCCTGTCGGCTCGGCTATATCTGGAATCTACTCCTGAGCTGGAGCAACTGGTGGTATTACAGGTGATACACCTCTACCTCTACCCCGGCCTCGGCCTCTACCACAACTCCGACCTCTCGCGGCCCTAACTGGTGGCACTGGTGGATGACCGTCCGATCCGGTAGTGCATGTTCTCACTATCTGTGAGAGAAAAGAATAACAAAAATTTAGTTTTCGAAATCAGCAAATTCGCACGACAGAATACAAGAAAGTAAAATTTTCCTAAGGGTTCTGCAGCCTCTCAAAGATAAGTACAGACGTCTTCGTACCGATCCGCAAGACTCTACTAAACTCGCTCATGACTCATGAGACCTATGTAACCTAGGCTCTGATACTAACTTGTCACGGCCCAAAATCCTAACCTGTCGTGATGGTGCCTATATCGATACTAGGCAAGCCGAAAATCTCAATAAACATAATTTCTTTTATGTCTGAAAATATAATATTTAAATACAATACATAATCCCACAATTACTGATACGAATACTACCCAAAATCTGGTGTCACTGAGTACATGAGCATCTAATATGGATACAAATTTGGAACATAAGGTCTATAATAGTCTAAGACCAAAATACAGTAAACAAGGAGATAGGGAAAGAAAGACAAGGTCTGCGAAAAACGGCAGCTACTTCTGACTCTCCGGAAAACCAACTGTGCGAGAGAATTAGCACATGCTATGTCCAGAAGCATCTGGTTCTGCACACGAAGTGCAGGGTGTAGTATGAGTACAACCAACTCAGCAAGTAACAATAATAAATAAGGAACTAAAAATAGTGACGAGCTATACAATTATAAATCATTTTCAGTAATTCCATCAAAGAATGGACATGCTTTTAAATCCGGCAGTTTAAGTCAAATCAATTTTATACAATTCAAATTCATGTAATCAGGATATAGAATTCTTCAGAAATTTCAGCACAACAACAGATAGCAACTAAGTGCATCAACCAATGAAAAAAAAGTACAACCTCTCAGGACGACAAACAGTCACTGGGCTCCCAGCCCTCAGCACTCACACTCAATGGGTACCCGTGCTCACTGAGGGGTATACAGACCTAGGAGGGGCTCCTACAGCCCAAGCGCTATAATCTGCATGGACAACTCAAGTGCTGTACGGACAACTCACGTGCTGCACGGACAACTCACGTGGCATAATATAAATATCTGGATCTGCACGGCCAACTCACGTGCTGCACGACCAACTCATGTGCTATAGTATAATATAAGGATCTGCACGGCCAACTCACGTGCTGCACGGCCAACTCACGTGCTGCACGGCCAACTCACGTGCTATAGTATAATATCTCACAATCAGGACCTCATCCTCACTCAGTCATAAAGCTCTCAAGTCTATCGGGCTCTCAACAATCAAACAATCAGCCCAAACAACAATGATATGATACATCAATAATGAACAATAGAGACTGAGATAAAATAATCAAGTAAGCTGTGACTAAGTACAAAACAATAATTTAAGTAGAAAATTCAACATGTACACGACCTCTGTAGGTCCCAACAATACCAACATATAGCCTAACCATGGTTTCTAGCATGACGTATAGTCAAGTTTCCACAATACATAAAGAGCACATAACTATCAACAAGTTATTCAACTTTACAGTTTCCACGGGACGGACCAAGTCATAATCCCCTCGGTGCATGCCCACACGCCCGTCACCTAGCATGTGCGTCACCTCCAAAGTAATCACATGATACCAAATTCTGGGGTTTCATACCCTCACGACCAGTCTGTTACTTACCTCAAACCGTAAAATTCTTATTCTGCTAAGCCCTTTCTTCATGAATTGGCCTCCAAATGCCTCAAATCTAGCCACAAATAATTTGTTTCAGTTAATAAAATTTATTGGAATTAATTCCATATGCAAATACAATTTTTTTTCCATAAAAATCCGAATTTAAGCTCAATCATCGCTCGTGGGGCCCATATCTCGAAATCCGACAAAAGTTACAAAATCTGAAAGCCCATTCAACCACGAGTCTACCCATACCAATTTTACCAAAATCTGACCTCAACTCGACCCTCAAATCCACAATTAAAACCAAGAGGGTTTTCAAACTTTTCCAACTTAATTCACCAATTAAATGATACAAAAAATCATGAATTCGGGTAATTTAACCAATATTGAGTTAAGACATTTACCCCGTTGTTTTCCTTGAAACACTCCTGAAAATCTCCTCTTCCCGAGCTCCAATCCGTCAAACCACTCTTCTATGCGATCGCGAACCAAGTCACGCGATCGCGAAGAACAACATTTCCACAGCTAAAATAACCCTATGAGATAGCGTACTAGGTTATGCGATCGCGAAGACCAAAATACATTGCCCCCAAAACTTCTCTACGCGACCGTACCATAACACACGCGAACGCGAAGCACGCGCTTCCCAGGCCTACGCATTCGCGGACAGCCCACGCGTTCGCATAGAACAATGCTCGTGAACCCCAGCTGCCTCACCTCCTCTTCGCGAATGTGGCTTTGCTCACGCGTTTGCGATGCGTTCTCTCTTCCCAGCTATGCGATCACGATTCTCCCCACGTGATCGCATAGAACAAAAATATCCCTTCCCCAAATAAGCATACGCGATCGCGGATGGACCTATGCGATCGCGTATAAGGAATCCAGAAGAAGGCAACGGCAGATATGAGCAATCTCACCAAGGCAAAAAATTATCCGTTAACCCCCCCGGAACTCACCCGAGCCTCCGGGACCTCAACCAACATACCATCAAGTCCTAAAACACCATACAAACTTAGTCGAACCTTCAAATCACCTCAAACAACGCTAAAATCATGAATTACACCCCAATTCAAGCCTAATAAACATTGAAATTTCAAGTTTCTACAAACGACTCCGGAACCTATCAAATCACGTCCGATTGACCTAAACTTTTGCACACAGGTCATAAATGACATAACGGAGGTATTCAAAGTTTAAGAATCGGATTCCGACCCTGATATCAAAAAGTCAACCCCGGTCAAACGTTTCAAAATTCAACTTCCGACATTTCAAGCCAAATTCCACTACGGACCTCCAAATAATTTTCCAGACACACTCCTAAGTCCAAAATCACCATACAGAGCTATTGGAATCATCAGAATTCGAATCTGAGGTCTTTTACACATAGGTCCAGATCCGGTCAACTTTTCTAACTTAAATTTTTAATTATGAGACTAAGTATCTCATTTCATTCCGAATTCCTTCCGGACCCTAACCAACTACCCTGACAAGTTATAAAATAACTGTAAGGCATAAATTGAGCAGTAAATGGGAAAATACAGTTATAATACTCAAAACGATCGGCCGTGTCATTACAAATGTAATATACAAAATAATAGGAAATAAATAACAATAAGGGAAACATAAAACAACCAGTGATATGCACATCAGACAACAAGAATACCATTAATATCGCTCAACAATTAATAAATACAATTACACTCAATAAATCAAATCCTTCAAATAAATGTCTTTCACATATAATTCTTTCAAATAACTCTCTTTCAAATATAATTTTCTCAAATAATTTCCTTTCAAATATAATTATTTCATATATTACTTTCTAAATAAAAATCATTTTAAATAAATATTTTAAATATAATTATTTCAATTAAAAAAATCACCATGTGACGCTTCGTTTCATAATCATAAACATACAGGTCTCAGCCCATTTTCATATTTTTCTACTGTACCTCGTGCCCATAATTAAATCATCATAGTTCCCTGGCACCTCGTGCCTTCATTTCATATCACAAATGCACGGACAATTCACGTGCCAAATATTATTATCATTAATTCACAGCACCTCGTGCCCACATTTCATATCACAACTGCACGGACAATTCACGTGCCAATATCCTCATTATTTACTCACGGCATGGCAGTAGCCATATGCTCTCAATTTCAACATAAATCAGTTTGTTATCAATTTACCAACAACAAGATAAATTACACAAGGTATAAAAATAAACACAAGAAAATCACAACATCACATGAAAATCACCAACATCATAACTCCACATCATCACATATCGTCCCTGACAATCTCAGCATTACAAGCATTGCATTATCATAATGATATGAGGACATGAAGCACATCATATGTATGCTCATCACCACATCTCTGATTTTAAAAGCCGTTCCTAATTAATTCTAGCATCCTCGATTAATCTCATTTTAACCAACGCCTCGTTTCAAATTTTCACAACACTGGCAACATAATGTGAGGCATGAAAACCTCATGATTAAGTAGCCGGATTAATGAGTCGCATTTAACGCCACCTGGGCACTCGCCTCATAGGCTAACACTCAATGTTTACAGTACGAAAATGACTGAATATGAACAGAAAATATACAAGAATTATCAAATAAGCCTAACAAGCATGACTCCAAATTAATATTATTGTACAAATTAAATTTCACAAAGGGAGAATTTTAAACTCATAAATATTTTACCACAAGGACCTCGTCCTTATATAACTTCTACCGCTGCTTGTAGCCTAGTTTAAATATTTCACCTCATATAAAACAAATGCGAGGATCTCGTCCTCAACTCCGAATCACAAGTATTTTGCACATTGTGTCAACTGAAATTTTAATTTCCTTTCTTTCTTCTTTTCAATATATTTCATAAACAGTTTTCGCAACACATAATGAACTCTCATACCGGTAGGGCATATAAATCATAATAATTGGAATCAATTATTCTGAAATACATTAAACCCACTGTAGTGAATAATAAAAATTACTTTTGGACTTATAGCCCTCAATGGTGTACAAAAATAAAATGACAAACACAGGCTCACATCTTCAAATCTCCCAATAGGGATAAACATATAAGTGGGTCACAAATTACGGAGTTCACCCATAAGCAGAGCATAATAGGAGGACTCACCTCAATATTTAGAACCAAATCAAATTTAGGGGAAAATATCCTTTTATAACAAAATCAGGATCGTACCTATAACGTCACCATCTGGTGTATTGGCCTCAGCCAAATCATAGCAATTATATCAAGGAGTCGGGTCTCCACCTCTTAGGCGCCCACTACCCGCAGTCCTCCACCTCTAGTTGACTGTGCATGTAGAGTATCAACTGGAATAAAGCTTGTAGCTGGAGTGTTCTGATGGAATCCACCCCTCCTAAGTCTGGGACAATCTCTCATGATGTGCCTAGTTTCACCACACTCTTAACAACCCCTCTGAGGTCGCGGTTGTCTGTGCCGAATAACTAAAATAATCATTATAGAAATCTCGTACTAGTGGGCATTATAAGAACTTACTGGAGCACTCCGAGTAATCTGATGTGCGGACTGAGCTGGCCGACTGGTCGAGCTTCCGTTATAATGGGTCCTAGCTGAAGAGTGAAATCCACTGACCACTCTAGATCTTCGAGACCTTTTGGCCTCCTTAGACTCCCTTTCTTCGCCTAACACATCCTCAATATTCCTTGAAATCTCCACTACTTGTTGAAATGGAGTATCAGTTTGAATCTCTCGAGCCATGCATATTTTAATATCATAATCGAGCCCCTCAATGAATATGCGGACCCGTTATCTGATTGTAGGAACTAAGATAGGTTCATGACGGGCTAACTCACTGAACCTGGTAGCACATTCTGACAATGTCATAATGCCTTGACGCAACCATTCAAACTTTGTGCGCCACGCATCTCTGAGAGTCTGGGGAACAAACTCTTTCAAGAATATTTCCGAAAATTGAGTCCAAGTTGGTGGTGTTGCATCGGCTGGTCTACCTTCTTCATAGATTTGCCACCATCGATACGCTGCTCCTGACAGTTGAAATGTAGTAAAGGCAACTCCTCTCATCTCCACAATACCCATGGTGCGGAGAATACAATGATAATTTTCTAGAAATCCTTGGGCATCCTCTGTAAATGTGCCACTGAAAATAGGTGGACTATACCTCTTAAACCTTTCAAGTATCTTTTGTTCTTCTTCTGATGCCTCAGGCCTGAGCTCAAGCCGAACCGGAATAACAGGTTGTACCAGTACTACACCCGGAACCTAACTAACGCGAACCTGCTACTCTGGAGTTGTGGTAGGAGTCGGAGCTACTCCCCCAATCTGCGGAATATTTGGTGCAACAGAGATCAATCCCACTTGGGTTAATGTACCAAACATACTCAGGAACTGTGCCAAATTCTCTCGAAGTCCGGGGGTAACAACTGGTGCTTCTGGTACTTGTCCCCCAACTGGAGCTACTGGCGGCTCCTCAACTTTTGCCCTGATAGGTACTCCAGTCGTGGCACTTGCCCTTCCTCGACCTCTACCTCGGCCCCGACCTCTTGCAGGCCTAACAGTATATGCGGATGCCTGTTCAGCTAACCCGATAGTACGTGTTCTCACCATCTGTGAGAGAATAGAGATATAAAAGCTCAAATTCCACAATCAACAAATCCGCACGACAGGAATGAAAGAATTGGAAATTTTCCTAAAAGTTCTGTAGCCTCTCGAAGATAAGTACAGACGTCTCCGTACCGATCCGTAAGACTTTACTTGACTCGTTCGTGACTCGTAGAACCTATAAACCTAGAGCTCTGATACCAACTTGTCACGACCCAAAATCCCACCACAGGCGTCGTGATGGCACCTAGTCTCTAAGACTAGGTAAGCCGATTTCAATTACATTTTGAAGCCATTTAAAAAAAAAATTAAATATGTAATCAAAACTAACATCGGAACAAATATGAATATACAACCTTCCAAGACTGGTAGTACTGAGTCACGAACTCTAACTGAATACCTGGAATGATCACGAGGATCGACTATACAATACTGTTTGATTACATATTAACAGTACAATGAAATGAAAAAGACTCCAAGGGACTGCGACGACCAAGCAGCTCTACCTTGAGTCCTTACGATCCCGCTTTAACTCTGCTCTAGTCAGATATCTCCAATACCTGGCTCTGCACAAAAATGTGCAGAAGTGTAGTATGAGTACACCACGGTCGGTACCCAGTAAGTATCAAAACTAACCTCAGTGGAGTACAGACGAGGTACAGTCAAGGCACTCACTAGTCTAATAACCTGTGCAATATAATATACAAAATAATAGGAAACAAATAATAATAAGGGCAACATAAAACAACCAGCGATATGCACAACAGACAACAAGAATACTATTAATATCGCTCAACAATTAATAAATACAATTACACCCAATAAATCAAATCCTTCAAATAAATGTCTTTCACATATAATTCTTTCAAATAACCCTCTTTCAAATATAATTTTCTCAAATAATTACCTTTCAAATATAATTCTTTCATATAATACTTTTTAAATAAAAATCCTTTCATATAAATATTTTGAATATAATTCATTCAATTAAAAACAATCACCATGTGACGCCTCGTTTCTTAATCATAAAAATATGGGTCTTAGCCCATTTCCATATTTTTTCACGGCACCTCATGCCCATAATTAAATCATCATATTTTCCCGCCACCTCGTGCCCTTATTTCATATCACAAATGCACGAACAATTCACGTGCCAAATATTATTATCATTAATTCACTGCACCTCGTGCCCACATTTCATATCACAACAGCACGGACAATTCACGTGCCAATATCCTCATTATTTACTCACGGCACCTCGTGCCCGTATTTCATTTTATAATCCGCATGGCAATAGCCACAAGCTCTCAATTTCAACATAAATCAGATTGTTATCAATTTACCAACAACAAGACAAATTGCACAAGGTATAAAAATAAACACAAGAAATAAAACAACATCACATGAAAATCACCAACATCACAACTCCACATCATCACATATCGTCCCTGACAATAGCCACCCTTATCTCTCCTATAGCCACCCTTATATCTCTTATAGCCACCTTTATCGCTCTGCCCTGACAATATCAATAGCCACCCTTATCGCTTCTATAGCCACCCTTATCGCTCCTATAGCCGCCCCCATCCTATCGCTTCTATAGCCACCCTTTATCGCTCCTATAGCCGCCCTTATCACTTCGCCCAGACAATATTCCAACAGACACAACAACAGTGAAATGCCACCCTTATACCCACATAATATCACAGTGATATGCCACCCTTATCTCCTCAAAATAATAACTCACACAACACAACAATTTACATGGAAAATTATCACGACAACGTAACAAAATCAATTCATATCACAATTTGCCCAATGTCCACAACCAAAATTCCAAAGACACAACCAAATCAATTAATTTCACAACAAATAGCCGAAGGCTCCACACAAATTGTATAACACTCCAAAAATAATCAACAGAGATAGAAATTACTCAGCATAAAGCAAAGCCTTCATTAATCCAGATTTAAATAATTATATTAACACCTCTTTTTTTAAACTCGCTTAATTAAGTATTTGCATAGGGAAAATTCATATTGAAATTAATTTCCAAGAAATATTAAACCAAAAATACTCACGAAATTTCATAAATATTTCAAGTAACAAT
The DNA here is from genome assembly GCA_000715115.1 of Nicotiana otophora. Classification (NCBI taxonomy): domain Eukaryota; kingdom Viridiplantae; phylum Streptophyta; class Magnoliopsida; order Solanales; family Solanaceae; genus Nicotiana; species Nicotiana otophora. Next base: position 80,280 of record AWOL01S0026117.1, on the reverse strand, counting down.
CACATCAAATCGTCATATAAAAATAATTTCAACAACAAGGATTTAGGCATGGCAAACAGATGATTTAATAATTGTCCACAATTACCCAATTTACTACACAATAATGCCTAAGACTTTAATCCAATAAAATTTGCACATATAAGCCCGAGTACGTACTTGTCAGCTCGCGTACACGACTTTTCACATTTCATAAATGGCACATAAGACTCGATGCCTAAGGGGTAATTCCTCCACTCGAGGTTAAGCAAGACACTTACCTTTTTGAAGTTATGCCGATATTTCAAAATCGCCTTCTTGCTTGAATTGACCTCCGGACAGCTCAAATCTATCCAAATGAATTGCATAACTTCATTAAAATTCATCGGAAATAATTCCAGATAATAATACATCGACTTAAAAATTTATTCGAAAAAGTCAACGTGGGGCACGCCCCTCGGAACCTGACAAAATTTTCATGAAAACCGAACACCTATTCCGATACGAGTTCAACCATACTAATTTTATCGAATTCCAATAACAACCCGACCTCCAATTTTTGGAAGATTTTACAAAAATCTTGATTTTCCACCATTAAAATCCGAATTAAATGATGAATTCAAAGACATAATCATGGAAATTAATCAAAACTGGATAGAATCACTTACCCCAAACACCCACGCAAGAATCTCTCCAAAATTCGCCTTCTACCGAGCTCCCAATTTGATTTTGTGTTATGAACTCAAACCCCCCGTCTTTGTGACTTTTAATTCTGCCCAGATGTGCCTTCTTCGCGAACGCGTCCATCTCCTCGCGTTCGCGTAGAGCAAAAATCCACTGATCTAAATTACCATTTGCGAACGCGAGAGTCCTCTCGCGAACGCGTAGCTTCACCTACTAGACCCTTCGCAAACGTGAGAGTCCTCTCGCGAACGCGTAGCTTCACCTTCCAAATCCTTCGCGAACGCGTTCTCCTCTACGCGAACGTGCAAAACAAATCCTTGGGGTCCCAGCTGCCTCTTCTTCCTCTTCGCGAACGCGATGCCCATCTTTTTACACCTTCATGAACGTGGGACCTACATCGCGAACACGAAGGCCAAATTCCACCAGCACTCAAACTTCCTCTACGCGAACGCGAGAGGAACTACGCGAACGCATAGAAGGAAACTAACACCAGCAAAATTTGATGCTTTAGCTATAACACCAAGCCCGATTCTAATCTGTTAACAATCCGGAGCACACCCGATGCCCCCAGGACCTCAACCAAATATACCAACAAGTCCTAAAATATCATATGAACTTAGTCGAATTCTCAAATCACATCAAACAATATCAAAATGACGAATCGCTCCTCAAATCAATATTTATGAACTTTGAACTTTTAATTTCTATATCATGTGTCGAAACACATCAAATCAATCCAGAATAACTTCAAATTTTGCACACAATTCATAATCGACATAACGGAGGTATTCAAATTTTCAGAATCGAATTTCGACCCAGATATAAAAAAGTCAACCCCCGTTCAAACTTTCCAAAATTTCATCTTTTGCCATTTCAGGCCAAATTCCTCTACAGACCTCCAAATTATTTTCTGGACACGCTCCTAAGTCCAAAATCACCATACAGAACTATTGACATCATCAAAATTTCATTTCGAAGTCGTTTACTCAAAAGTCAACTCTCCGATCAACTCTTTCGATTTAAGCTTTTAAATAAGGATTGTTCTTTTAATTTAATTTTGAATCTTCAGTAAATCAAACTCGACCACACCCGTGGGTTATAATACATATTGCGAAGCTACTCGAGACCTTAAGTCACTGAACGTGGAATTAATTATTAAAATAAAAAGTCGGGTCGTTACAATTAGACTATGCAAGAGGTATATTATAGACTATGCAAGAGGTATATTGGTTGAGCCTTCAAAAGACTCAACCAAAAGAATGAGTCTTTAGAGCAAGAAAAATCAAGATTAATGAATGACTCAACACTGTTCATCGCAAATGCGAACACTGTTCATTTGCAAATGCGAAGTTTTTGTCCGCAAATACGAACCTGGGCATAAACTTAAGGAATTGAAAATCTGTCATTTCTTCATTTTCGATTGGGATTTTTCGAGCTTGGTTTTTGGGCGATTTTGAGGATTTCTTCGCAAGATTGATTGGGGTAAGTGTTCTATATCCGAAAGTGATTATATTTCCTGAATCTATGGTTATATTCATCATTTAATTCGAATTTAAATGGAAGAAATCAAGAGTTTTGCAAAATCTTTCAAAAACAAAAATTCAAGATTTGGAGGACGATTTGTTATTGTAATTTGATAAAATTGGTATGATTGAACTCGTATCAGAATGGGTGTTCGGATTTCGTAAATATTATGTCGGGTTCCGAGAGGCGGGCCCGCATTGACTTTGGTTGACTTTTTAGAATAAAATTTTAAGTCAAAGTTTTATTATCCGGAATTGTTTTCGATGAATTTTAATGAAGTTATACAAGTCCAGAGGTCAATTCAAGCAAGAAGGCGATTTTGGAATATCGGCATAACTTCAAAAAGGTAAGTATCTTTCCTAACCTTGAGTGAAGGAATTACCCCTTAGGCATCGAGTCTTATATGACATTTGTGAAATGTGAAAAGCCGTGTACGCGAGGTGACGAGTACGTACTCGGGCTTATATGTGCAAAATTTATTGGGTTAAAGTCTTAGGCATATTGTGTAGTAAATTGGATAATTGTTGGCATTTATTAAATCATCTATTTGCAATGCCTCAATTCACGTTTGTTGAATTTGTTTTTATATAACAATTTGATGTGATTATTAATTGTATATTTATGTGAATTCCGTGAGTTTGGTGATTTGATATTTCCTGGAAATAATTATATTATGGATTTTCCGTCTACAAATAATTAATGAAATAAGTTTAAACTGAGGCGTTAATATATTTATCAAGAATTTGGATTAATGAAGGCGTTGCCCTATACTGAGTATTTTCTATCTCTGTTGTTGTTTTGAGGTTTTATACACATTGTGTGGAGCCTTGGGCTATTTGTTGTAAAATTAATTGATTTTGTTATATCTTTGGAATTGGTTATGGCCATTGGGCAAATTGTGATATGAATTGATTTTGTTATGTTGTCGTGATAATATTTCGTGTAAATTATTGTGTTATTTGAGTTATTATTTTGAGGATATAAGGGTGGCATTCCGCTGTTGATATTATGTGGGTATAAGGGTGGTATTTCACTGTTGTTATGTGTGTTGGGATATTATTTGGGTGGAGTGATAAGGGCGGCTATAGGAGAGATAAGAGTGGCTATAGGAGCGAAAATTGTGGTAATTGATATTGTCAGGGCGGAGGGATAAGGAAGGCTATTATAGGAGTGATAAGGGTGGCTACAAGAGAGATAAGGGTGGATATTGCCAGGGATGATATGTGATGATGTGGAGTTATTGCGTTGTTAATTTTTATGTGATGTTGTCATTTATTGTAACGACCCGACTTGTCGTTTTACGAATTAACACACGTTCAGTGACTTAAGGTCTCAATCAACTTCGTAATATATATTATGACCCGCAGGTGTGGTCGAATTTGATTTACTGAAGATTCGGAATTTATTTAAAAGAATAATTCTTATTTAGAAGCTTAAATGAAAAGAATTGACCGGAGAGTACTTTTGAGCAAAAGACCCCGTAATGGAATTTTGATAATGTCAATAGCTTCGTATGATGATTTAGGACTTAGGCGTATATTTGGATTTGGATTTGGAAGTTCGTAGGACAATTCGACGCATTTTGGCGAAAGTTGAAAAATAGAAGAGTTTTGGAAAACAATCCTACCGAAGGGTAAATTTTTGATAACGAGGTCAGATTTCGATTCTAGAGATGGGAATAGCTCCATTACGTCACTTATGACTTGTGTGCAAAATTTTAAGTCATTCCGGATTGATTTGATACGTTTCGGCGCAAAATATAGAAGTCAGAAGATATGAAAACTTATAATTTGGTTCGATGCGCGATTTGTAATTTCGGCGTTGTTTGACGTGGTTTGGATCCTTGAATAAGTTCGTATTGTATTTTGACACATGTTGGTATAATTAGTTGAGGTTCCGGGGGCCTCGGGCGAGTTTCAGATGGTTAAACGGATCAAAATTGGACTTGAAGGAATTGTTGGAAATCTGCCACTAGTGTCATCGCATCTACAATGAAATTGATCGCAGATGTGCAATTGCAGATACGAGATGGAGGTCACAGAAGCGAAAGGAAAAGGCCTGGGCAGTGGTTGCAGGTGAGAAAACTATCCCGCACCTACGTGATCGCAGAAGCGGGCAAAGAAGGCGCAGACGCAGAAGGGCATCGTAGGTGCTCGTAAGGCATCGCAGAAGCGAAAAAGCTTCCGCAAATGCGATGGTCGACTGGGCAGTGCACTTTCATAGAAGCGAGTTTTTACTCGCAAAAGCGGCTTCACATGTGCGACTAAAATGTCCGCAGGTGCGAAACTGATCAGAAACATAAGGATGGAACTTGACCATTTTTGGCATTTCGTTTTGGAATATTTGGAGCTCGGATTTGGGCGATTCTGGAGGGATTCTTCACAAGCTTGGTTGGGGTAAGTGTTCTATATCCTAAAGTGATTATATTTCATGAATCTATGGTTATATTCATCGTTTAACTCGAATTTAAATGGAGGAAATTAAGAGTTTTGTAAAATCTTCCAAAAACAAAAATTTAAAATTTGGAGGTCGAATTTTTATTGGAATTCAATAAAATTGGTATGGTTAATTGGATAGATTTGAGTTGTCCGGAGGTCAATTCAAGCAAGAAGGCGATTTTGAAATATTGGCATAACTTCAAAAAGGTAAGTGTCTTGCTTAACCTCGAGTGGGGAAATTATCCCTTAGGCATCGAGTCTTATGTGCCATTTGTGAAATGTGAAAAGCCGTGTACGCGAGGTGACGAGTGCGTACTCGGGCTTATATGTGCAAATTTTATCGGATTAAAGTCTTAGGCACTATTGTGTAGTAAATTGGGAAAATGTGGACAATTATTAAATCATTTGTTTGCCATGCCTAAATCCTTGTTGAATTTGTATTTATATGACAATTTGATGTGATTGTTACTTGAATTATTTATAAAATTTCGTGAGTATTGTTGATTTAATATTTCTTGAAAATTAATTTCAATATGAATTTTCCCTATGTAAATAATTAATTAAGTAAGTTTAAAAAGAAGTGTTAATATAATATTTTAAATTTGGATTAATGAAGGCTTTGCTTTATGTTGAGTAATTTCTATCTTTGTTGATTATTTTTGGGGTGTTATACACATTGTGTGGAGCCTTCGGCTATTTGTTGTGGAATTAATTGATTTGGTTGTGTCTTTGGAATTTTGGTTGTGGCTATTGGGCAAATGGTGATATGAATTGATTTTGTTATATTGCTGTGATGATTTTCCGTGTAAATTGTTGTGGGTGTGAGTTATTATTTTGAGGAGATAAGGGTGGCATTTCACCGTTGATATTATGTGAGGTATAAGGGTGGCATTTCACTGTTGTTGTGTTTGTTGGAATATTGTCTGGGCGGAGTGATAAGGGCGGCTATAGGAGCGATAAGGGTGGCTATTGATATTGTCATGGCAGAGGGATAAGGGTGACTATAAGAGAGATAAGGGTGGCTATATGAGAGATAAGCGTGACTATTATCAGGGACGATATGTGATGATGTGGAGTTGTGGCATTAGTGATTTTTATGTGATGTTGTGATTTTCTTGTGTTTATTTTTATACCTTGTGCAATTTGTCTTGTTGTTGGTAAATTGATAACAATATGATTTACGTTGAAATTGGGAGCCTGTGGCTATTGCCAGGCGGAGTATAAAATGAAATGTGGGCACGGGGTGCCGTGAGTAAATAATGAGGATATTGACACAAAATCGTCCGTGCAGTTGTGATATGAAATGTGGGCACGAGGTGCTGTGATTAAATGATAATGATATTTGGCACTTGAATTGTTCGTGCAGTTATGATATGAAATGAGGGAACGAGGTGCCGGGGAAACATGATGATTTAATTATAGGTACGAAGTGCCGTGGAAATATGAAAGTGGGCTGAGACCCGTGTTTATGAAAAATATGAAAATGGGCTGAGACCCGTAGTTGTATGATTATGAAACGAGATGTCACATGGTGACTTTTTAATTGAAAGAATTATATTCAAAATATTTATTTGGAGGGATTTTTATTTAGAAAGTATTATATGAAAGAATTGTATTTGAAAGATATTTATTTGAGGGATTTATATTTGATGAGATTTATTGAAAGAATTATATTCGAAAGATAATTATTTGAGAAAATTATATTTGAAAGAGAGTTATTTGGAAGAATTATATGTGAAAGACATTTATTTGAAAGACTTGATTTAATTGGGTGTAATTGTATTTATTAATGGCGTTCTTGTTGTCTTGTTGTGCATATCACTGGTTGTTTTATGCTGCCCTTATTGTTATCTGTTTCCTATTATTTTGTATATTATATTGCACAGGCTATTAGACTAGTGAGTGTCTTGACTGTACCTCGTCTCTACTCCACTGAGGTTAGTCTTGATATTTACTGGGAATCGACCGTGGTGTACTCATACTACACTTTTGCATATTTTTGTGTAGAGCCAGGTATTGGGATATCGAACTTGAGCAGAGTTAAAGCGGGATCATAAGGATTCAAGGTAGAGCTGCTTGGTCGTCGCAGTCCCTTGGAGTCTTTTCATTTTATTGTACTGTTAATTTTTAATCAAACAGTATTGTATATTCGATCGTCGTGATCATTCCATATATTCAGCTAGAATTCGTGACCCAGTACTACCAGTCTTGGGAGGGTTTATATTCATATTTGTTCCGCTGTTAGTTTTGATTACTTATTTAATTAAAAAAAAATAGCTTCAAAATGTAATTGAAATCGGCTTACTTAATCTTAGAGTCTAGGTGCCATCACGATGCCTGTGGTGGGATTTTGGTCGTGACAAGTTGGTATCAGAGCTATAGGTTCATAGGTTCTATTAGTCACGAACGAGTTTAGTATAGTCTTGCGGATCGGTACAAAGACGTCTGTACTTATCTTCGAGAGGCTACAGAACTTTTAGAAAAATTTCCAATTCTTTCATTCCTGTCGTGCGGATTTGTTGATTGTGGAATTTGAGCTTTTATATCTCTATTCTCTCACAGATGGTGAGAACACGTACTATCGGGTTAGCTGAGCAGATACCCGTGCATACTTCTAGGGCCATAAGAGGCCGAGGTAGAGGCCGATAAAGGGCACGTTCCACGACTAGAGCACCTGTCAGCACAACAGTGGAGGAGCCACCAGTAGCTCCAGTTGAGGGATAGGTACCAGAAGCACCTTTTTGTCACTTCCGGGCTTCAGGATACTTTAGCACAGTTCCTGAGTATGTTTGGTACATTAACTCAGGCGAGATTGATCTCTGTCGCACCAAATACTTCACAGATTTGGGGAGCAGCTCAGAGTCCTACCACAACTCCTAAGCAGCAGGTTCACGTTGGTCAGGTTTCGGGTGTAGTACCGGTTCAATCTGTTATTCTGGTTCGGCCTCAAGTCAGGCCCGAGACATCAGAAGAAGAACAAAAGAGACTTGAAAGGTTTAAGAGGTATAGTCCACCTACTTTTAATGGCACAACTACAGAGGATGCCCAAGGATTTCTAGAAAATTGTCACCGTATTCTCCGTATCATGGGTATTGTGGAGGTGAGCGGAGTTGCCTTTACTATATTTCAACTGTCAGGCGCAGCGTATCGGTGGTGGCAAATCTATGAAGAAGGTAGACCAGCCGATGCAACACCACCAACTTGGGCTTAATTTTCAAAAATATTCTTGAAAGAGTTTGTTCCCAAGAGTCTCAGAGATGCGTGGCGCACAGAGTTTGAATGGTTGCGTCAGGGAGCTATGACAGTGTCAGAATATGCTATCAGGTTCAGTGAGTTAGCCCATCATGCACCTATCTTAGTTTCTATAATCAGAGAACGGGTCCGCAGATTTATTGAGGGGCTCAATTATGATATTAAAATATGCATGGCTCGAGAGTTGCAAACTGATACTCCATTTCAATAAGTAGTGGAGATTGCAAGGAAGATTGAGGGTGTGTTAGGCGAGAAAAGGGAGTTAAGGAGGCCAAAAGGTCTCGAAGATCTGGAGGGTTCAATGGATTTTACTCTTCCGCTAGGACCCATTATAGTGGAGGCTCGATTACTCAGATTGCTCCACTAAGTTCGTACAATGCACCACCAGCACGAGATTTCTATAATGATTATTTCAGTTATGCGGCACAAACGCAGTTCGAGCAACCGTGACCTCAGAGGTGTTGTTATGAGTGTGGTGATACCAGGCACATCATGAGAGATTGTCCCAGACTTGGGAGGGGTGGATTTCATCATAACACTCCAACTACAAGCTTTATTCCAGTGGATACTCCACGAGCACAGTCAGCTAGAGGTGGAGGACAGGCGTGTAGTGGGCGCCTAAGAGGTGGAGGCCCGACCCGTTGAGATAATCGCTATGATTTGGCTCAGTCCAATATACCAGATGATGTCGTTACAGGTACGGCGTGAGGCATCGCAGAAGCGATTCTCGCAGAAGCAGAAAAGCTTCCGCAAATGCGATGGCCGACTGGGCAGTGCACTTCCGCAGAAGCGAGTTTTTACTCGCAAAAGCGGCATCACAGGTGCGATTAAAATGTCTGCAGGTGCGAAACTGGGCAGAAACACAAGGATGGAACTTGGCTATTTTTGGCATTTCATTTTGGAATTTTTGGAGCTCAGATTTAGGCGATTCTGGAGGGATTCTTCACAAGCTTGGTTGGGGTAAGTGTTCTATATCCTAAAGTGATTATATTTCATGAATCTATGATTATATTCATCATTAACTCGGATTTAAATGGAGGAAAATAAGATTTTTGTAAAATCTTTCAAAAATAAAAATTTAAGATTTGGAGGTCGAGTTGTTATTGGAATTCGATAAAATTGGTAGTACCAGAATGGGTTTTTAGATTTCATGAAATATATGTCGGGTACCGAGAGGCGGGCCCCGCGTTGACTTTTGTTGACTTTTTGGAATAAATTTTTAAGTCGACGTATTATTATTCGAAATTGTTTCCGATGAATTTTAATGAAGTTATACAATTGAATTGGATAGATTTGGACTGTTCGGAGGTCAATTTAATCAACAAGGCGATTTTGGAATATCGGCATAACTTCAAAAAGGTAAGTGTCTTGCTTAACCTCGAGTGGGGGAATTCCCCCTTAGGCATCTAGTCTTATGTGCCATTTGTGAAATGTGAAAAGCCGTGTACGCGAGGTGACGAGTACGTACTCGAGCTTATATGTGCAAATTTTATTGGATTAAAGTCTTAGACACCATTGTGTAGTAAATGTTATACCCCATATTTTCGTACGTGAAAGTACGCCATAAATAAATTGATAAAAACTCGAAAATGAGATGTTACATCCCGCATTTCTGTATGTTAAAATTTCGTCATAAGTTAATCGACGTAAGTTCGGGAATGAGATTATTTTGGGATTATTAGTATTTTGCTACTTCAAACAAGTGATAAGTAAATGCCGTGAAAGATAAAGGGTAAACGAATCAAAGAAAATGCGTTTCCATTGAAGGTGGTCAATTTGGGATAAAATACAGTCCAAGCTATAATACCCCGTATTTATAGATTAGTGCTATACCACATGATCATGATAGTAAAGTATATGAAGTAGTATTTAAGTAAATTGAGACATAGAAATTATTATGTGGCTAATTAGCTAAATATGAGATAATAAAGTAAACAAATTTTTGTATACATTAAGTACTTAAATGTGGGGATAAGGATGTAGTAAATATCCTTTGTCTTAGTAAGCACTATATGTCATATTTGTAGGACTTCCACCGCCAATACATGGCCAGGTGGAAGCCAAACATTTAAAAGACCTTATGCTCTCATTCTTGAAGGCCATTATAACATTCACCTTTAATTTAGTGTTCTCTCATTTCTGGAAAAGCCATCATAAACGTTCACTCTTCAATTGTTATGGAGAATGAGTTAACAAACGCGCAACACCTTAGATAACGATAATTCTTGGGGAATTCATGCAAAAAATTATCCAAGTTTGAATGATTCATCTACGACCTTCTCGAGCTCTTATGAGCAATTAAGGTATGTTAAGGCTATTCCTTTTTCTTTTGGCATGATCTATACGACACAAACGAAACGAGCAAATACACAATTTTCATAAATGACTCTATTCATAAAAATACTAGAGATATTTATGTTATTGATTCCCCATATGTCATATTATTCTATTATCTATTCATGGGTCTCAGAAAATACGTAAATTGATAAAGTTTATTTCATGACTTTAATCAAAGGCATAATGGTCCTATTACGTTCCGAGAGATGTTATTGATGTATTTCATATCTATTTCATTCATTTATACATGTATATTGACCCATGACCAGATGGCGTTATATACGCATATATATGTATATTATATGTATATGGTATATGAAAAAAGGTTACGGCGTTATATACGCACCACCATCTGATCAGCTGGTATACGTTGATGAATTGTCCACAGTGGCCGAGATGATATGATGGGATGCCCTCATAGGCTTGATGATGTTATGAACGCATATACCTATGCATGGTATGATATTTATACATATATGCATGATATAATAAATATGAAGTGATTCACAGAGTTATTCAGATATACATGTCGAGTCTTTTACTCCATATTTCTCTCATGTCTATTGTTTACTAATTTTCATTTCTTACATACTCGGTATATTATTTGTATTGACGTCCCTTTTGCCTGGGGACGCTGCGTTTCATGCCCGCAGGTCTCGATAGACAGGTCGAAATTCCTCCAAGTAGGCAATTAGCTCAGCGGAATATGTTGATGCACTCCATTTGCTCCGGAGTTTCTTGTTTGGTCAGTATGATTTAGATGTGTATTGTTTGGTATGGCGGGGCTCTGTCCCAACCTTTATGACAATTATGTATTCTTAGAGGCTTGTAGACAGATGGCATGTACGTAAAAGATTGTATGTCCTTGTCGGCCTATGTTCAGCGTAAGAGTGGTTATTTTGGTCTTATAGGCCCATATGTCTTATGTATAAGTTAGTATTACATGTTGTATTATACCTATCTCACGGCAGCCTCTCCGGCTCAGTTATCTATGATAGTATGATACGAAAAGATACGTTATGTTGTTACTCGATTGAGTAAGGTACTGGGTGCCCGTCGCGGCCCATCGGTTTGGGTCGTGACAAAGATGGTATCAGAGCAGTTCTGTCCTAGGGAGTCTACAAGCCATGTCTAGTAGAGTCTTATTTATAGGTGTGTTGTGCACCACACTTATAAGCAGGAGGCTATAGGGCATTTAGGATTGTCACTCTTTTTTCTTACTCTAGATCGTGTGGTAGAGCTCAGTTATAAGAACTCAATTTCCTAAACTCTATCTTATTGATAATACGATGATGCCTCCATCCAGAAAGACGGTTGGTAAGAGAAGTAGCTGTGGAAGAGTTGAGTCAAAGGAACTCGATTTTTTATGATGCTTATGATGAGTAAATGTGAGGTCTTTAGCAGATCATGTGTATACTAAGATGTGTAAAACTTCTTGATAAGGATCCCTAAGGCAACAATGTCTATCCACTCTTATGGTAAAAATGAATAAGAAAATCGGAAGGTAGATACAAGTTTTAGCAAGTAAAAGAAGCAAGATGAAAAAGGGTACGAGCTACCCAGCTAATGAAGATTATCGCAGAGGAATATAAGCCTTTTGAGTTACCTTCAACAATAACAGAGGTATGTACAATTGGTCACACCTATCTCAGTTATGCTCCATGGGAGCCAGCAGATATAGATTAAGAGAAGGACGGGATATCAGGATCTGGCTGGGGTTAGAGTAACCCTAAATTGTGGATGGATTGTTAGCGTTAGCTGACATTTTCGAAGGATATTGCAAATGTGCCAATAGATCTCCTTGTGAGACACCCAGAGGGTGCACTCTAAAATAGTACAGCTAGATATGAATACTATAAAGATAGGTACTGAAAGCCTTGAAGGGATAAATATTACCTTAGTGTAGCTCCCGTCCCTAGTGGAGAAAGAATGTTAGGTAACCCGAAGAGCCAGTAGATGGAGCAATGGGAGATAAAAGCAAAAGAACGTCTTATTCAAGTTTTCAGAATAAAGTGATAGACATAAATATTAGCGGGAAATAAGAAGAAAATTAATGAAGGATTATGAGTAAGATGTGATACATGGATGACAACGGTAGATCAAAAAGATGACAGTATTACAGAGTCTATAGTCAAGTGAAGGAAAGGACGAGAGGTGACAGGCCTTGAGACAACAAAAGAGTATAGGCCAAAAAGTCATATCCTCATTTCGAGAAATAAGTTCGTGACTCCAACGTGATTACCAAAAGGAAAAATTAGACCCTAGAGTGATAAGAAATCAGCATGGACTGATGAACAAGATAAACTAAGCATGAACTAGGGACTGGGTAATAGTCGGCATCATGAGAATTTCAGAGATTGCGTTCCAGCGATAATAGAATGGACGATAGAAGAATACCCTTTAAAGGTCATTCAGGAAGACGCTTCACTAAAGCAAGAAAGGTGAGTAAAGTTAAGCTTAAGGGACTGTATATGCCAGTTACACTAAGTGTCACCCTCGCGAGTGAGGAATTTCATTATCCTTGGTACAGAAGGATTACCGCGAGGTGAGTAAGGATCATCGATGATGTGAAAAGATGCCAAAGATGAGAAGGTAAAACATCTATACGTAGATCATCGTAGCACTAAATCTTACTGCTCCCCTAAAGGGGGGAATATGGAGTGATGTGACATTAAGTCAGAATTAAGTGGTTCTAGTAGCTATGGAATGGTAAAGGAAGAATGTAATAAAAAATGAGAAAGGAATGAGATTGCATTTATCCGAATCCTACATAGATGCTACGATTCCAGAATATTATGCAAGCACGACGTCAAGGAAAGGAAGTAAGGGTTCCTTCCCGAGATGTTATTGATAAATAAGGAGCCAGTGTGAGAGGTAAGTTAAGACAAAGGAATAACCCAAGAAAAATTTCGCAGAATATTGATAGGAGAAGGGGCCAACGAGTAATTAGTAGTTGATTCACGAAGAGCCTAGTTATGTCTAGACAAGAAGATACAAACAAATCAACAGATCGTGCAAGATAAATATAGTGCACCCCAACATGGGAAATTTAGTCTTGCAGATATGACATCATGATCCTTGAGAAATATTCAGATAGGAGTTGGGGTAGTTAAAGGTACCGTATGAATGTTACCGAAATAAAAGAGCGTCTCACTGGGAAGACAGTCAAAACTACACTTCAGGAGTAACCGTACGAGTACATGAGTGTGGACGTAAGTAACTACAGATAATTATAGGGTGGGAAGATCATCAAAAAAAATATTATGTCAACTATACGATGTGATAAGCTTGTAACTTTACAAGAGCCAGAAGGTCTCCCTAAATACTACAACGAAAGACCAGCTGAGGAAATAAGGAAGAAGGCTTCAACCTTAAAATATAAGGAAGTGGCACCTGGCATGGCTAATGAGCGGAAAATGAAACCAAAAGTAATATTCGAGACCATATGAATTGTACAAAATTCCGACATGCATGGGAACTAAGATAAGCTACATATGCACGCAACAAAGGGGCAGAAAGATCAGGAAAAGTAATTGCTTACGTTTAAAGAAAGCTAAGATGGAACGAAAGGAATTATTCGATCAATGATCCAAAGTTAGTTACGTTATGAATGTACTCAAGATTTCGGAGTATTATCCATGAAATATGTATGTTGACAATCATACAGTTGTAGAAGACTCTGGTATAAGTTAAAAGAAAGAATTGACTCCAGGTCATAGACAAGGGATTGAATTGTTAGATGATGGTATCACATATATTCCATAGCGTCTATGAAAGTCTAAAGTAATAACTCATACCATGAGCCGTAGATCAGGAAATAGCTTAAGCCTACATAAAGGCTGATCAGAAGGAGGAGGACACTAAAGAGTTACATCAACAAAGTAAATCGGGGATCTGATTATTGGACCAAAAAAAATATTTATAGACCTCGTGATTGAGAACATTACAGGATTACTCTTAGATATCAGAGGTACAAGAGAGATAGTACAATAGCCATATTCTATAACGGCTCTACAATAAAGCCAGTCAGAAGAGTACCAGCCTCATAAGAAGTCAGCATGAAGCTCTCACCGGATTGTGTATGCACCAGAGGTGCAAGTATTATAATAGAGCTTCAAGTTGGAGATGTGAATTATACCTGTGTTAAAGCGAGGTCATGAAAGAGATAGAAGATGTGATGCGAGATTTTAAGAAGGTAAGTAAGGTAAAGGTGAACAACGTATAAGATACCCAAATGCAGAAGGTTGCGAATAATCCATACTACAGATAGAAGGTTAGAAGTGCGCTGGGATTCAGTATCCAGGAATGGAAGCGGCGTCGTCAGTGGCATATCTTCCAACCTATGGTTTCTAAGTATCGAGAAGTCTAATTAAGAAAGTAAAAAAGAGTTAGAGACGATGTGATGTCTCGCTTGATGTTCCAGGATGACATAAGGAAACCTGTGATGCAAGCAAGTTGAAGGAAGGTTGCGAGTAGTATAAATAGATATGTGTAGGTCGCAAGCTAAAGTATGGTAAAGTGACAAGGTTTTAGGAAGACAGAAGTAAGGATAAGAAAGGTCGAGTGAGAAGGTGACGAGAATAGATAAGTCCTCAAGAATAAGCCCATGAAAACAAGATAGCCGATGATTTCTCTAAGTTATAGAAAGCTCAGTATAGCCTGAATGAACTCAAAGAAATCTAAGACTAGTGGCATTTAGAAGAGATTGAATGCCGCCCTGATAGTACAATGAGGGTGTAATTTCGACAAATAAAGGATGACGATTGGGCCTTCGATTGAGTAATGATTTGAAGAGGATTTAATGAATTGTACAGGATCAAAATACCCACGTAAATGAATCATACTGGGATGCTATAAAATATGGTTATTGAAGTACAGTATTGCCGCTAAGTGGATCAGGAAAATCACTTCAAATATTCCTCGATGCAATGTAAGCCCTAGTGGAAAAGTATTACGTAAGAAGTTTCAAGTTATCAGTGGTATATTGTAGATCAATATTGAGGTAAATCAATAATGGATGGACAAAAGTCACAAAGTATGAGATGAGATTAGGCTGTCATTCTTAAGATCAATAGTAATAAGGAAGCATTAAAGGACTTAGATTTATATATATATGGGATAAGCAACGAAAGTAACCTAAAGTTCGGTAGCAGACCTCAGTAACGATAAATCGAAGTAAGAGTTAAGAAAAGTCATACGAATAGATAATCGGGTCTATGAAATAAGATATAGCAATATTCGTAAGTTCAACAAAGTACCGAGCAAAGAACTTCAAGTATACCTATAGATGCCCAGAGGGACATCTTGTCAAGCTCTGTATATGTTTACAAATTGAGGCCTAGATATTGGCTTAAAGCCAAAGGAATAAGGGAGAGAAGAGTGGCATAGGCGCACTTACAAGGTCAGAGCCATACAGACTGCAGGGCAGAAGGTAGCAAGAGTTAAGAGATTGAAAATATTCCGATCATAGACCGTGGTGTGAGAAAGAGGCCTAAAGGGGGGAATGCCCTGACCTTTGGATTTATTCAAAGAACAGTTGCCTAAATGGAAAGAAGAATATTAAAGTATTCACAAGAGCTATGGGTTATGAGAATGATAAGTGCATTAGTCAACATTCGAGGACGAATGTTCCAAAGGGGGGAATGATATTACACCCCATGTTTTCGTACGTGAAAGTACGCCATAAATAAATTGATGAAAGCTCGAAAATGAGATATTATATCCCGCATTTTTGTAAGTTAAAATTTCGTCAAAAGTTAATCGACATAAGTTCGGGAATGAGACTATTTTGGGATTATAAGTATTTTGCTACTTCAAACAAGTGATAAGTAAGTGCCGTGACAGATAAAGGGTAAACGAATCAAAGAAAATGAGTTTCCATTGAATGTGGTCAATTTGGGATAAAATATGGTCCAAGCTATATTACCCTGTATTTATGAATTAGTACTATACCATATGACCATGATAGTAAGGTATATGAAGTATGCTAGTATTTAAGTGAAATGAGACATAGAAATTATTATGTGGCTAATTAGTTAAATATGGGATAATAAAGTAAACAAATTTTTATATACATTAAGTACTTAAATGTGGGGATAAGGATGTAGTAAATATCCTTTGTCTTAGTAAGCACTATATGTCATATTTGTAGGACTTCCACCGCCAATGCATGGCCAGGTGGAAGCCAAACATTTAAAAGACCTTATGCTCTCATTCTTGAAGGCTATTATAACATTCACCTTTAATTTAGTGTTCTCTCATTTCTGGAAAAGCCATCATAAACGTTCACTCTTCAATTGTTATGGAG
Organism: Nicotiana otophora; assembly: GCA_000715115.1. NCBI lineage: Eukaryota > Viridiplantae > Streptophyta > Magnoliopsida > Solanales > Solanaceae > Nicotiana > Nicotiana otophora. The sequence goes on along the minus strand of AWOL01S0026117.1, from coordinate 63,762 downwards.
AATGAGTTAACAAACGTGCAACACCTTAGATAAAGATAATTCTTGGGGAATTCATGCAAAATATTATCCAAGTTTGAATGATTCATCTACGACCTTCTCGAGCTCTTACGAGCAATTAAGGTATGTTAAGGTTATCTCTTCTTTCTTTTGGCATGATCTATACGATACAAACGAAACGAGCAAATGCACAATTTCCATAAATGACTCTATTCATAAAAATACTAGAGATGTTTATGTTCTTGATTCTCCATGTGTCATGTTATTCTATCATCTGTTCATGGTTCTCGGAAAATACGTAAATTGATAAAGTTTATTTCATGACTTTAATCAAAGGCATAATGGTCCTGTTACGTTCCGAGAGATTTTATTGACATATTGCGTATGCATTTCATTCATTTATACATGTATATTGACCCATGATCAGATGGCGTTATATACGCGTATATATGTATATTATATGTATATGGGATATGGAAAAAGGTTACGGCGTTATATACGCACCACCACTTGATCAGCTGGTATATGTTGATGAATTGCCCACAGTGGCCGAGATGATATGATGGGATGCCTTCAGAGGCTTGATGATGTTATGAACGCATATACCTATGCATGGTATGACATTTATACGCATATGCATGATATTATAAATATGAATTGATTCACAGAGTTATTCAGATATACATGTCGAGTCTTTTACTCCATGTTTCTCTCATGTCTATTGTTTACTGATTTTCATTCCTTACATACTCGGTACATTATTTGTACTGATGTCCCTTTTTCCTGGGGACACTGCGTTTCATGCTCGCAGGTCTCGATATACAGGTCGAGAGTCCTCCAAGTAGGCGATCAGCTCAGTAGAATTTGTTGGTACACTCCATTTGCTCCGAAATTTCTTGTTTGGTCAGTATGATTTAGATGTGTATTGTTTGGTATGGCGGGGCTCGGTCCCAACATTTATGACAATTATGTATTCTTAGAGGATTGTAGACAGATGGCATGTATGTAAAAGATTGTATGGCCTTGTCGGCCTATGTTCAGTGTAAGAGTGGTTATTTTGGTCTTATAGGACCATATGTCTTATGTATAAGTTGGTATTACATGTTGTATTCTACCTATCTCACGGAAGCCTCTCCGGCTCAGTTATCTATGATAGTATGATACGAAAAGATACGTTACATTGGTACTCGATTGAGTAAGGTACTGGGTGCCCGTCGCGGCCCATCGGTTTGGGTCATGACAGTAAATTGGGAAAATATGGACAATTATTAAATCATCTGTTTGACATGCCTAAATTCTTTTTGTTGAATTTGTTTTTATATGACAATTTGATGTGATTGTTACTTGAATTATTTATGAAATTTTGTGAGTATTGTTTGTTTAATATTTCTTGGAAATTAATTTCAATATGAATTTTCCCTATGCAGATAATTAATTAAGCAAGTTTAAAAAGAAGTGTTAATATAATTATTTAAATTTGGATTAATGAAGGCTTTGCTTTATGTTGAGTAATTTCTATCTCTGTTGATTGTTTTTGGGTGTTATACACATTGTGTGGAGTCTTCGACTATTTTTTGTGGAATTAATTGATTTGGTTATGTCTTTGAAATTTTGGTTGTAGCCATTGGGCACATGGTGATATGAATTGATTTTGTTATGTTGTTGTGATAATTTTTCCGTGTAAATTGTTGTGTTGTGTGAGTTATTATTTTGAAGAGATTAGGTGTCACAATCCAATTTCACCTTTAGGTCGTGATGGCGCCCAACACTATAGCTAGGCAAGCCAACAAATAAATTAAATATATATCAATTATTTTCAGAATAATTTTCTAAGTAACTTTATTCTTTTACTAGCAACATTAAAGAGAATAGAAAAGATATCGATTAATTTAAATTCAAGAAAAAGATACCAATTTCAAATACTACCAATGTGTGTTTCAAGACCCGATGTCACAAGTGTATGAACATCTATAGATTATACAAAAATTCAAATATTGTCTGAAATAAAATAGACAGAGTATAAATACAAGAAGAGACACTGGTAGCTGCAGAACGACTCAGAAAGGCAGCTCACTATTACGCCTCTGGATAATGTGGATGTAAGATGATAGGTCCTCCACTAGTACTTGCCTCAGGTCCTGCACAAAAAAAGTGCAGCAAGTGTAGTATGAGTACGTAAACAACATATACCCAGTAAGTATCAAGCCTAATCTCGAAGTGATAGAGACGAGATGGCCGGCTTTGATACTCACTAAGGGTCAACAATAATAAATAGAATGAAATAGAATTATTTAAATCAGCATGATTCATAGAGTTAACAATAATTTTATTCAATTAGCAGAAATAATAAAAATCCTTCAAATGCAATAATTTCCAATCTATTAATTAAATCCACAAGCTGCAAGAAGAATAGCAAGGTATCATGTAATTATTATTATTATTAGGAACGATTTCTGCCGAAGTCGTACGGCTCGTTCCAGAGTGTCGTGTACACTGTCGAGGGACGTGCGGCGCGATTGATAGATGCATCTATCCTGCCGAGACGTTCGGCCCGCTCCACAAGAAAGGAGGACATTTTTCTTATGTACCTCCGGAAGGAGAGTATATTTATTATAATATCAATTCGAGAGGATGAACAAATTCTTTTAACAATTAATTAATTTAAACAGAAAATTAATCATTTGAGATTTTCATCTTTTAATATGTTTTTCTAACAATTCACAATACATATACATATATATATATATATATATATATATATATAATAATATTTATTAAAAAGAGAATATAATTTACATAAGTAATTCATGATTTGAGTCCTAAACTACCCGGACTTTAGCATAAATAGTAGCTACGCACGGACTCTCGTCACCTCGTGTGTACGTAGCCCCCACAATTAGCAACAATTATTAATTTAATCACCTATGAGGTAATTTTCCCCTCACAAAATTAGAAAAGAGACATACCTCAACTTGCTCCAATTTAATTCATTACAAGGCCTTTTTCATGATTATCCAACTCTGTCTGGCTTGAATCTAGCCAAACTAATTTCATACAATCACTAAAAATTATAGGAATCAATTTCATAAAAAAATACTACATTTTACAATAAAATCCGAAATTAATTAAAAATTCGTCTGTGGGGCTTACATCTCGAAATTCGGTGAAAATTATGAAATCCGACAACCTATTCAATTATGAGTCCAACCATACCAGTTTCACTCAAATCCGACTCCGAATCGATACCGAAATCTCAAAAATTCGTTTCTATGAGATTTCTAAAAAAATCCAAAATTTCAATCTCAAAACACTAATTAAATGGTGAAAACAATAATATATTCGTATATCTTGACCAAATACGAGTTAGAATCACTTACCCCAATGTCTTTCCTTGAAAATCAATCAAAAGTCGCCTCTGCTCAAGCTCCAATTTATCAAAAATGGAGAATGGGACGAAGTCCCCTCCTTTATAGTTCTGCCCAGGCAGCCTTCGGTCCTGCCTCGACCATGGCCTCGATCGTGGTATCGATCATGGCCCTCGAGCCTGGGCCTTTGATCGTGACCCTCGAGTTCTCAACCAAATATACCAGCAAATCCTAAAACATCATACGAACTTAGTCGAACCCTCAAATCACACCAAACAACACTAAAACCACGAATCATCCTCCAATTCAAGCTTAATAAAACTTAAGATTTCCAACTTCTACATTCGATATCGAAACCTACCAAATCAAGTCCGATTGACCTCAAATTTTGCACACAAGTCATAAATGACATAACAGAGCTATAAAAAGTTTTGGAACTGGATTCCGACTCCGATATCAAAAAGTCAACACCCCGGTCAAACTTCCAAACTTAAATTCTTGTTTTAGCCATTTCGATCTTAATTTAACTACGGACTTCCAAATAAAATTTTGAATATGCTCCTAAGTCCAAAATCACCATACGGAGCTATTGGAACCGTCAAATCCCGATTCCGGAGTCGTTTTCTCAAAATGTTGACCGAAGTTAAACTTAGCATTCTAAGGCCAACTTAAGGAACCAAGTGTTCCGATTTCAACCCGAACCAACCATCCCCGCAAGTCATAAATTAATAAAAGCACATACAGGGAGTTTTATTTAGGGAACAGAATTCTAAAAGTCAAAATGACCGATTGGGTCATTACATTCTCCATCTCTTAAACAAATGTTCGTCCTCGAATGGGTTTAGAATTGTACCTGGAGTGCCGAATAAGTGTGGATATCTTCTCCGCATGTTTTCCTCGGCCTCCCAAGTCACTTCCTCGACTGGTTGGCCCCTCCACTAGACTTTTACTGCAGAAATCCTCTTGCACCTCAACTGGCGAACCTGTTTATCAACAATGGCAACTGGTTTTTCTTCATAGCCTAAACTATTATCTAGTTGAACTGTGCTGAGGTCTAGGACATGTGATAGGTAAGCATGATACTTCCGGAGCATAGATACATGAAAAACCGGATGAACTCCCGATTGACTGGGAGGCAATGCAAGCTCATAAGAAACCTCCCCAACTCGTCTCAACACCTCAAATGGGCCTATAAACCTTGGGTTCAACTTGCACTTATTCCCGAATCTCATGATTCTCTTCATCGGCGAAACCTTTAAGAGAACTTTGTCACCCATCATAAATGATAAATCATGCGTTTTCTTATCTGCGTAACTCTTATGTATGGACTGTGCTGTACGAAGTCGCTCCTGAATCAACTTTACCTTTTTCAAGGCATCTTTCACCAAATCAGTACCATATAACTTAGACTCACCGGGCTCAAACCATCCGATGGGCGAACAACATCTCCGACCATATAAAGCCTCAAAGGGAGCCATCTCGATACTGGATTGGTAACTTTTATTATAAGCAAACTCGGCCAAAGACAAGAAATGATCCCATTGACCTCCAAAGTCAATCATACATGCCCTGAGCATATCGTCCAAAATTTGAATTGTCTGCTCTGACTGCCCGTCGGTCTGTGGATGAAAGGCTGTGCTGATCTCTAAACGGGTCCCCAATTCACTCTATACTGCTCTCCAAAAAGTGAAGTAAATTGAGGGCCTCTATCTGATATGATAGAAATTGGCACACCGTGCAACCAAACTATCTCCTGAATATATATCTGGACCAACCTCTCTGAAGTATACGTAGTCACAACAGGAATAAAGTGTGCCAACATGGTCAACCTGTCGACAATGACCCAAACTGCATCAAACTTCCGCAAGGTCCGCGGCAACCCAACTACAAAGTCCACAGTGGTGCGTTCCCATTTCCACTCTGGTATAGTTATCTGCTAAAGTAGGCCACCTGGCCTCTGGTGCTCATAATTAACTTGCTGTCAATTTAGACACCTAACTACATACTCAACTATGTCCTTTTTCATTCGTTGCCACTAATAATGCTGCCTCAGATCACGATACATCTTTGTAGCACCTGGATGAATAGAATACCGAGAACTGTGTGCCTCCTCTAGGATATATTTCCTCAGTCCATCCATATTAGGAACACATAGACGATCCTGGAGTCGCAGAACACCATCCGCTCCAATAGTAACTTCCTTGGCACCACCCCGTGTGGATCATCATACTAGCGAGCCTTGATCTGCTCAAATAGTGAAGACTGAGCTACAACACATGCAAGAACTCGTCTGGGCTTAGAAATATCCGGCCGCACAAGTTTGTTGGAAAGGACTGAATATCCAAAGCTAATGGCCTCTCCTCTGCTGAAATGAAAGCCAAACTACCCATACTCTCTGCCTTTCTACTCAAGGCGTCTGCAACCACATTTGCTTTACCCGGATGATATAGGATAGTAATATCATAATATTTCAGTAATTCCAGTCATCTGCACTGCCTCAAGTTTAGGTCCTGCTGCTTGAACAGATGCTGCAAACTGCGATGATCAGTGTAAACTTCACAAGACACCCCATAAAGATAATGCCTCCAAATCTTAAGAGCGTGAACAATCGTAACTAATTCCAAATCATGTACCGGATAATTCTTCTCATGGGGCTTCAACTGACGTGAAGAAAATGCAATAACTCACCCTTCCTGCATTAATACACAACCCAAGCCAACACGTGAAGCATCACAATACATTGTATACATCCTCGAACCGGAAGGCAACGCTAACACTGGTATTGTAGTCAATGTTGTCTTGAGCTTCTGAAAGCTCACCTCACAATCATCAGACCATCGGAACGGAGCACCCTTCTAGGTTAATTTTGTCAAAGATGCTGCAATAGATGAGAAACCTTCCACGAACCGATGATAATAACCTGCTAAACTTAGAAAACTCCTGATCTCAGTCGCCGAAGTTGGATGATGCCAATTCTGAACTGCCTCAATCTTTTTGGGATCAACCTTAATACCCTCGCCCGACACAAATACCATGTTGTCACGACCCAATTTTACCTTTAGATCGTGATGGCGCCCAACACTATAGCTAGACAAGCCATTAAATAAATTAAATATATATCAATTATTTTCAGAATAATTTTCTAAGTAATTTTATTCTTTTACTAGCAACATTAAAGAGAATAGAAAAGATACCGATTAAGTTAAATTCAAGAAAAAGATACCAATTCCAAATTCTACCAATGTGTGTGCCAAGACTTGGTGTTACAAGTGTATGAGCATCTAGTAGATTATACAAAACTCCAAATATTGTCTGAAATAAAATAGACAGAATGTAAATACAAGAAGAGACATTGGTAGCTGCAAAACGACTCAGAAAGGCAACTCACCACTACGCCTCTGGATAACGTGGGTGTAAGATGATAGGTCCTCCACTAGTACTTGCTTCAGGTCCTGCACAAAAACAGTGCAGCAAGTATAGTATGAGTACATAAACAACGTGTACCCAGTAAGTATCAAGCCTAATCTCGAAGTGGTAAAGACGAGATGGTCGACTTTGACACTCACTAAAAGTCAACAATAATAAATAGAATGAAATAGAATTATTTAAATCAGCATGATTCACAGAGTTAACAATAACTTTATTCAATTAGCAGAAATAATAAAAATCCTTCAAATGCAATAATTTCCAATCTATTAATTAAATCCACAAGCTGCAAGAAAAATAGCAAGGTATCGTATAATAATTATTATTATTGGGCATGATTTCTATCGAGGTCGTACGGCCCGTTCCAGAGTGTCGTGTACACTGCCGAAGGACGTGCAACGTGATCCACAGACGCATCTATCCTGCCGAGGCATTCGGCCCGCTCCACAAGAAAGGAGGATATTTTCTTATGTACCTCCAGAAGGAGAGTATATTTATTATAAGATCAATTCAAAAGGATGAACAAATTCTTTTAATAATCAATTAATTTAAATAGAAAATTAATCATATGAGATTTTCATCTTTTAATATTTTTCCCTAACAATTCACAATATATATATATTACATAAGTAATTCATGATTTGAGTCCTAAATTACCCGAACGTTTAGCATAAATAGTAGCTACGCACGGACTCTCGTCACCTCGTGCGTATATAGCCCCCACAATTAGCAACAATTATTAATTTAATCACCTATGAGGTAATTTTTTCCTCACAAGATTAGACAAGAGATGTACCTCAACTTGCTCCAATTTAATCCACTAGAAGGCCTTTTCCACGATTATCCAACTCTGTCTAGCTTGAATCTAGCCAAAATAATTCGATACAATCACTAAATATTATAGGAATCAATTTCATAAGAAAATACTATATTTATCAATAAAATTCTAAATTAATTAAAAATTCGTTCGTGGTGCCCACGTCTCGAAATCCAGCAAAAGTTACGAAATCCGACAACCCATTCAATTACGAGTCCAATCATACCAGTTTCACTCAAATCTGACTCTGAATCGATACCGAAATCTCAAAAATTCATTTCTATGAGATTTCTTAAAAAATTTCAAAATTTCAATCTCAAAACACTAATTAAATGGTGAGAACAATGATATATTCGTGTATATTGACCAAATTCGAGTTAGAATCACATACCCCAATGTCTTTCCTTGAAAATCAATCAAAAGTCGCCTCTGCTCAAGCTCCAATTTGTTAAAAATGGAGAATGAGACGAAGTCTCCTCCTTTATAGTTTTGCCGAGGCAGCCTTCGGTCCTGCCTCGGTCATGGCCCTCGAGCCTGGGCCTTCGATCGTGACCCTCGAGCCCTGCCTTCGATCATGACCCTCAAGCATAGGCCTTCGATCATGGGCCTTTGATCATGACCCTCGATCATGAGCCTTCGATCATGACCCTCAAGCATAGGCCTTCGATCATGGGCCTTTGATCATGACCCTCGATCATGAGCCTTCGATCATGACCCTCGATTGTGGGTCTCGATCCTGGGCTCGACCATGACTTCGATTTCAGCTCCGAATTTCCAGCAGAAAGGAAACATTGCAGCAACTGTTTTAAGTCAAACTTTTGATTTGTTAACCATCCGAAACTCACCCGAGGCCATCGGGACCTCAACCAAATATACCAGCAAGTCCTAAAACATCATACAAACTTAGTCGAACCCTCAAATCACACCAAACATTGCTAAAACCACGAATCATCCTCCAATTCAAGCTTAATGAAACTTAAGATATCCAACTTCTACATTCGGTACCGAAACCTATCAGATCAAGTCCGATTGATCTCAAATTTTGCACACAAGTCATAAATGACATAACGGAGCTATGAAAATTTTTGGAACTGGATTCCGACTCCGATATCAAAAAGTCAACACCCCAGTCAAACTTCCAAACTTAAATTCTTGTTTTAGCCATTTCAAGCCTAATTTAACTACGGACTTCCAAATAAAATTCTGAATACGCTCCTAATTCCAAAATCATCATATAGAGCTATTGGAACCATCAAATCTCGATTCCGGGGTTGTTTTTTCAAAATATTGACCAGAGTCAAACTTAGCATTTTAAGGCCAACTTAAGGAACCAAGTGTTCCGATTTCAACCTGAATACTCCCAAATCCCGAACCAACCATTCCCGCAAGTCATAAATTAATAAAAGCACATATAGGGAGTTTTATTTAGGGCAACAGGGTTTTAAAAGTCAAAATAACCGGTTGGGTCATTACATAAGGGTGGCATTTCACTGTTGATATTATATGGGTATAAGGGTGGCATTTTATTGTTGTTATATTTGTTAAAATACTATCTGGGCAGAGTGATAAGGGCGGCTATAGGAGTGATAAGGGTGGCTATAGTAGCGATAAAGGTGGCTATTGATATTATCAGGGCGGAGGGATAAGGGTGGATGTAGGAGAGATAAGGGTGGATATTGTCAGGGACGATACGTGATGATGTGGAGTTGTGGTGTTGGTGATTTTTATGTGATGTTGTGATTTTTTTGTGTTTATTTTTATACCTTGTGCAATTTGTCTTGTTGTTGGTAAATTGATAACAATCTGATTTATGTTGAAATTGGGAGCATGTGGCTATTACCAGGCGGAGTATAAAATGAAATGTGGGCATGAGGTGCCGTGAGTAAATAATGAGGATTTTGGCATGTGAATTGTCCGTGCAGTTGTGATATGAAATGTGGGAACGAGGTGTTGTGATTAAATGATAATGATATTTGGCACGTGAATTGTCTATGCAGTTGTGATATGAAATGAGGGCACGAGGTGCCGTGGAAACATGATGCTTTAATTATAGGCACGAAGTGCCGTGGAAATATGAAAGTGGGATGAGACCCGTATTTATGAAAAATATGAAAATGGAGTGATACTCGTAGTTGTATGATTATGAAACAAAATGCCACATGGTGACTTTTTAATTGAAAGAATTATATTCAAAATATTTATTTGGAAGGATTTTTATTTAGAAAGTATTATATGAAAGAATTGTATTTGATAGATATTTATTTGAGAAAATTATATTTGATGAGATTTATTGAAAGAATTATATTTGAAAGATAATTATTTGAGAAAATTATATTTGAAAGAGAGTTATTTGGAAGAATTATATGTGAAAGACATTTATTTGAAGGACTTGATTTAATTGGGTGTAATTGTATTTATTAATGGTGTTCTTGTTGTCTTGCTGTGCATATCACTGATTGTTTTATGTTGCNGCCCTTATTGTTATCTGTTTCCTATTATTTTGTACATTATATTGCACAGGCTATTAGACTAGTGAGTGCCTTGACTGTACCTCGTCTCTACTCCACTGAGGTTAGTCTTGATACTTATTGGGTACCGACCGTGGTGTACTCATACTACACTTCTGCATATTTTTGTGCAGAGCCAGGTATTGGAGATATCGGACGTGAGCAGAGTTAAAGCAGGATCATAAGCATTCAAGGTAGAATTGCTTGGTCTTCGCAGTCCTTTGGAGCCTTTTCATTTTATTGTACTATTAATTTTTAATTAAACAGTATTGTATATTCGGTCCTCGTGATTATTCTATGTATTCAGTTAGAGTTCGTGACTCAGTACTACAAGTCTTGGGAGGTTGTATATTCATATTTGTTCCGCTGTTAGTTTTGATTACTTTTTTAATTCAAAAACAAATAGCTTCAAAATGTAATTGAAATCGGCTTACCTAGCCTTAGAGACTAGGTGCCATCACGACACCTGTGGTGGGCGTTTGGGTCATGATATTTTCCTTGTATTTATTTCTATGTCTTGTGCAATTTGTCTTGTTGTTTAGGTAAACTTAAGGTGGAGGCTAGTCAGGTGGTGCTCCAGCTAGGTTCTATGCCTTTCCAGCCAGACCAAATGCAGTAGCCTCAGATGCTATGATCACAGGTATTATTTCTGTCTGTGGTAGGATGCTTCGATACTATTTGATCCAGGGTCTACGTAATCATATGTTTCATCTCTGTTTGCTCATTTTCTATATGTTCCTCGTGAGTCCATGGGTACTCTTATTTATGTGTCCACGCCAGTGGGCGATTCTGTTGTTGTGTATTGGATCTATCGGTCCTATATCTTGCCTTTCTGTGGTTATGAGACTAGAGTGGATCTTTTGTTACTTGATATGACCAACTTTGAGGTCATCCTGGGCATGGACCGGTTGTCTCCATATCATGCCGTCCTTGATTGCCATGTCAAGACTATTACCTTGATAATGCCAGAGTTTCCTAGATTGGAGTGGAAGGGTTAAACTGTCAGTGCATCCAGTTGGGTTATCTCTTTTATGAAGGCTCGACACATGGTCGAGAAGGGTCATTTGGCTTATCTAGCTTATGTTTCGGATACGGTTGTAGAGACTCCACCGGTTGATTCAGTGCTCGTAATCCGGAAGTTCTCCAATGTGTTTCCTTCTGATCTACCTGGCATGCCACCAGATCGTGATATCGATTTCTGTATTAATTTGTCTCTTACTACCCAACCTATCTCTATTCCACTGTACCGCATGGCCCCGAAGGAGTTAAAAGAACAGCTGGAGGAGTTGCTAGCAAAGGGGTTCGTCATACCAAGTGTGTCTTCTTGGGGTGCACCCGTGTTGTTCGTGAAGAAAAAATATGAGACTATGCGGATGTGCATTGATTACCGCCAGTTGAACAAAGTTACCATTAATAAGAAGTACTCGTTGCCGCGTATTGATGATTTGTTTGACCACTTGTAGGGTGACAGGGTGTTCTCTAAGATCGACTTGAGATCGGGGTATCATCTGTTGAAGATACATGATTTGAATGTACCGAAGATGGCTTTCCGGACTAGATATGGCCACTATGAGTTTCTAGTGATGTCTTTCGGCTAGACTAACGCCCTAACGGCGTTTATGAATTTGATGAACCAGGTATTCAGGCCATATATTGACTCATTTGTCATTGTCTTCATTGATGACATATTGATCTACTCGTGTAGCACGGAGGAGCACGAAAAGCATTTGAGAGTGGTGCTTTAGACCTTGCGGGAACAGAAGTGATATGTTAAGTTCTCCAAGTGCGAGTTTTGGTTAGATTCTGTGGCATTCTTGGGGCATGTTGTATCCGGCAAGGGTATTAAGGTAGTTCAGAGTTGGCCTCGTCCTACCATATCGACCGAGATCGGGAGCTTTTGGGGGTTAGCAGGTTATTATCGCCGGTTTGTGGAGGGACTCTCATCTATTGCAGCACCTTTGACTAGATTGACCCAGATGGGTGCTCTATTTCGGTGGACCGATGGTTGCCAGGCGAGCTTTCAGAAGCTCAAGACAGCTTTGACTACGGCACCAGTTCTAATGTTGCCTTCCGGTTCAGGGATGTATACTGTGTATTTCAATGCTTCACACGTTAGATTGGGTTGTGTATTGATGCAGGAAGGGCGAGTTATTGCATATGCTTCATATAAGATGAAGCCCCACGAGAAGAATTACCACGTGCATGATTTGGAGTTGGCCGCGATAGTTCATGCTCTCAAGATCTAGAGGTATTATCTTTATGAGGTGTCCTGTGAGGTTTACACCGATCATCGCAGCTTGCAACATTTGTTCAAGCAGAGGGATCTCAACTTGAGGCAGCGCGGGTGGCTTGAGTTACTAAAGGATTATGATATTACTATCATTTATCATCCGGGCAAGGCGAATGTGGTTGCGGATGCCTTGAGAAGAAAGTCTGAGAGTATTGGTAGTTTGGAATTCATTTCAGCAGAGGAGAGGCCATTGGCTTGGGACATTCAGTCCATGGCTAACAGACTTCTGAGGTTGGATATTTTAGAGCCCATCCGAGTTCTTGCATGCATCGTCGCCCAGTCTTTATTATTCGAGCAGATCAAGGCTCGTCAGTTCGACGATCCACACTTGTTGGTTTTTAGGGAGATGGTACTACAGGGTGGTTCCAAGGAGGTTACTATCGGTGAGGATGGTGTTCTGTGACTCCAGGGTCGGCTATGTGTTCCTAATATTGATGGGTTAAGGGAAATGATTCTAGAGGAAGCACACAGTTCTCGGCATTCTATTCATCCAGGTGAAACGAAGATTTATCGCGACCTGAGGTAGCATTATTGGTGGCGGTGGATGAAGAAGGACATAGTTGAGTATGTAGCGAGGTGCCTAAATTGCCATCAGGTTAAGTATGAGTATCAGAAGCCAGGTGGCCTACTCCATCAGATGGTTATACGTGAGTGGAAATGAGAGCGCATCACTATGGACTTTGTAGTTTGGTTGCCACGGACTTTGAGGAAGTTTGATGCAGTTTGGGTCATTGTCGACAGGTTGACCAAGTCGACATACTTCATTCCGGTGGCGACTACGTATTCTTCAGAGAGATTGGCCTAGATTTACATTCAGGAGATTGTTCGGTTGCATGGTGTGGCTGTTTCCATCATATCAGATAGAGGCCCTCAGTTTACTTCGCATTTCTGGAAGGTAGTACAGAGTGAGTTGGGGACTCGAGTGTAGCTGAGCAGAGCCCTTCATCCACAGACCGACGGACAGTCGGAGCGGACTGTTCAGATCTTGGAGGATATGCTCAAAGTATGTGTGATTGACTTCGGAGGGCAGTAGGATCGATTCTTGCCTTTGGTCGAGTTTGCTTATAACAACAGTTATCAGTCCAGCATTGAGATGGCTCCATTTGAGGATTTGTATAGTCGACGATATTGTTCGCCCATCTGATGGTTTGAGCCCGGCGAGGCTAAGTTATATGGTACTGATTTGGTGAGAGATGTCCTGGAAAAGGTAAAGTTGATTCAGGAGCAACTTCGCACATAGGGGTGGTATGTGGGTCGGTCCGGTTCCGAAACGGGCCAAGTGGGCCGGTCTCGTGGGCCGCGGTCCCGGTCCCTAAAAAAACGGGCTTAGCGGTCTCGGGCTAAACGATCTTTTTGTAGGAACCGGCCGGGGACCAGGCCCACGAACTCATGGTCTCGGGCTAAACGGGTCGGACCCGCGGGCTAAGTGGGACCAACGACTAAATAATGATTTTTTTTAATAAAAAATTAAATAGAAATTAGAGATAAAAAGATGTTAAAAAAATATCTAAGCCAATGCCTTATAAATGTATTATAGAATTGTGACCTAACTTTTTTAATTCAAATTTAAAGGCAAAACTATTGTAAAAAGATATTCAAAGCAATGCCTTGTAATTTTATTATAGCATTAAAAAAATATGGCAATATGTTTCTTAGTCTTCCTCCCCCCTATGGAATGAGCACAACAAGATGCTAATACAACCATTGAGAAGAAAAAGAAACTAATCAAGATGTGCCAAAATACAAGTTACATAATACATCAGGAGCAGGACTAGTGGGTGTATCATCATCCGATTGAGTTTCATCAAGATCGATTTCCTCATCATCATTTTCATCAATAGTATTATAATTATAATAGAGAACATTCATTAATTCATGGTCTAATTGTTCACCGAGTACAATATTATGGCAAACTTGACTCTCGGTAAATTGTAATAAACTATTATCGGTATCAAGAATAGCAGGTGTAGGACGGATACGGGGTTTGGTTCGGGGAGCCGGGGGCAGGGGAGGAGGAACAACAGTACCACTAGATTCGCCAGTCTTGGATTCTCCCTTATTATTATTTTTACCAAAAATATTTTTTAAGAAAGACATCTTAATTAATCAACTAATAGCAAATAAACAAAACAAACAAAACTATAATATTAAGACTTAAGAGTTAGAACGAGTTTACCGAATTGACGAACAACTTATTGATAATTGATTATCGTTGAAGACTTGAAGACTTTAATTCACCAACTTCACAATTCTTTCACAAATTGTAACAACCTCAATATTTTTTTACTATTGTTTCGGAATAAAGTAAACAATAGTAGCAAGTATAGAAGAAAATTAGAGAGGGATTGTGATAGATTGATATTGATTTTGTAAGAAAAATAAAAGAATGGGGCGGTATTTATAGTTACAAAATAGAGAAAAGTGTAATTATAAAACGTTTGGGGTTAAAACAAAGTTGGGGGGGGGGGATTAAATGGCTATTTTCTAAATAGCCAACGACTATTTTTTTAAAGCCCAACAGCTCTTTTTATAAATAGTCAAACGGCTAGTTTTGAAAAAATAATTAGGGTTTGGCCCGCCAAGGGACCGGTCCGGTCTCGGTCCTAACGGTTCCTACTCATGAATCGGCCCACGAGACCGGCCTAAGCCTATCTCTAGCGCTCCTACCGGTCTCGACCCACTTAGCTCGCGGTCCCGGGACGGTCTCGGGCCCGGCCCAGCCTACTTGCCACCCTTATTTTCACAGCACAGTCCAGACAGAAGAGTTACGTATATTAGAAGGCGTGTTATTTATCATTTATGGTGGGTGATAAAGTTCTCCTGAAAGTCTCGCCGATGAATGGAATCATGAGGTTTGGGAAGAATGGAAAGTTGAGCCCAAGGTTTATAGGTCCATTTGAGGCGTTGAGACGAGTTGGGGAGGTTTCTTTTGAGCTTTCCTTGCCTCCCAGTCTATCGGTAGTTCATCCGGTTTCCACATGTCTATGCTCCGAAAGTATCATGCCGACAGGTCACGTGTGTTAGATTACATCACATTTTAGCTAGATGAGAGCCTAGGTTATGAGGAGGAGCCAATTGCTATTGTTGACAGGCAGGTTCGTCAGTTGAGGTACAAGAAGATTCCTACGGTAAGGCTCAGTGGAGGGGTCAAATAGTCGAGGAGGCGACTTAGGAGACCGAGGAGGACACGCACAGCAGATATCCGCACTTATTCGGCACTCCAGGTATGATCCTAGACCCGTTTGACGATGAACGTTTGTTTAACTAGTGGAGAATGTAATGAGTCGATCGGTCGTTTTGCTTTCAAGATCCCTGTTCCCCTAGTTAAGACTCCTTGTATGTGATTTTACTGTTTTATGACTTACGGGGATGGTTAGTTTGGGTTTGGAAGGGTTCGGGTTGAAATCGAAACACTTAGTTCCTTAATAGTGACTTAAAATTGTTAAGTTTGACTTGAGTCAATGTTTCGAGTAAACGACCTCGGAACTGGGATTTGATAATCCCAATAGGTTCGTATGATGATTTTGGACTTGGGCATGTGTTCGTATCGGGTTTTGGATGACCCCGGGAGCGTTTCAGTGCTTAATATTGAAAGTTGGTGCATTGAAGGTTTTCAAGTTCTTTAAATTTGGTTTGAAGTAGGATTTGGTGTTATCGAGGTCCAATTGGAATTCCGAGCCTGGGAATAGTTCAGTATGGTAATTTTTGTCTCGCACGCAAAATTTGGTGTCATTCCGAGTTGATTTGATAGGAATCGGACGCGCGGAAGTGTTTCTAAACGTTTTTGAGTTTCATAATTTGATTCATGCGTTTTGGCATCCGATTCATATTTCTACATGTTATTTTGATATTTCGATCGCGCGAGCATGTCCTTATTATGTTGTTGGATGTGTGAGTGTAATTGGGCGGGGTCCCGGGGTCCCCGGATGCAAAACAGATTGGAATCGGACTAGGAATTGGACTTGGGGAGCTGCTGGTGCTCCCGTATTGGTGCGTTCGCACCTGCGAGGTTTTGTCTGCATGTGCGACCTCGTAGAAGTGGCCTAGTGCAGGTCGTCCAGTGTCCGCAGAAGCGGACTCGCTTCTGCGATGAGGGGATTGCAGGATCGGAGGGAACAAGTGTGGGCAAGGTCGCAGGTGCGCCAGGCGAGCCGCAGAAGCAGGCTCGCAGGTGTGGTGCCCTTCCACAGATGCACCCAGTGCTGGGTTGTGTGTGTTCCGCATAAGCGAACCTTGGCCGGCAGAAGCGGCGTCGCAGGTGCGACCCAAGGTCCGCAGAAGCGAAAATCGTTGGGGCTGTGAGGTTCATTTAATGTCGGGACATAGGCTTTTTGGCTCATTTCATTCACTTGTTGGCGATTATAAAGCTCTTTGATGAGGGGTTTTCACCTTGCACTTTGAGATAAGTAATTTCTAAACAATATGAGTTTAATACATGTATTTTTAGGTAGATTCTTAACATATAAATTGGACAAATTATGGGTTTAGTTGAAAAACCTAGGTTTTGATAAAAATGGGATTTAACCACGAAAATGATTATGGAATTGAGTAGAAATTATATATTTGAGTTCGTGAGGTTGTGGGTAACATTTATCTTTAAAGCTTTCCGAAAAATAGGCATGTGGGCCCGAGGGTGAATTTTAAGAATCTTCCAATTTGGGTTGCCTTAATAGCTAAATTATTAATTTTTGAGTGTATATTGAATAATTTATATAATATTTGGCAAGCTTCGGATTGTTCGGCACCAAGTTGAGGCCTTAGAGTGAATTTGTGGGCCGGAAAGTGAGCTTTGAGACGGGGTAAGTCTCTTGCCTAACCTTGAGGCCATAGGTGTTTTAAATTACTATTTGCTTCTATTTGTGGGGGGGATACATACGTACGAGGTGACGAGAGTCTGTGCGTAGTTACTAATCATGCTAAGTCCGGGTAGTTTTAAGACCCAAATCATGAAATACTTGTATTGTTTATACTCTAGGCCTAAATTATATTGAAACTTGATAAAGGATTCGTAAAGACCGAACTTCACTTACTTTGAGTTTTGGCGGATTACTTGACCGTTAATAGAAATTATGCTTCCTTGTATATTAGTTTGTGGTAGCTCTTAAATCGGATATTCATAGTATTCTCTCTTCTTGTGGAGCGGGCCGAAGGCCTCAGCAATATGATAGCATAGGTAATTTGTATATTCTACTAGTTGCTCATACACTTGTGACACCGAGTTTTTGAAACATGCTAGTAGACACTTGATGGCTTTTGAGTATTTATTTCGCCGTACTTGCTTTTTTATTAGTTTACACTTTACTTTATTAAATTTTCCACTTCTCATTTACTTAATAAATAAAATTCAACTACTTTAAAATTAATGAAAAGAATAAATACATGGCTAGTTCACCGTTGGCTTGCCGGCGCCATCACTGCCTATAGGAGAAATTAGGTAGTGACATATTTGTTATTAGATACTGAGTGTGTGAGTTAGAGAGATTGCATGTCGATGACATGAACCACCATTGATGATCAGCTGATAGTTTAATCTAGCTTAGTTAACATGGTATCAGAGCAGTGATCGTGAAGTGCAGAGGCTCCGGCGTAGAAGCCGACGAAATTCCGGCTAATTGAAGTCAAACGAAGCCCTAATTTTCTCGATCCTGGAGGGAAATGAGGTAGCCCTACTCTAACACAATCATCCACTTTTTTGTCAAGCGTCGTATGATCCACGACTAGTTTTGATTTCGATAAAAGTCACTGGGCCAGAAAATTATTCCTTGTGGAGTAGCACAATGAAACTAGCCCTTAGTGGTAGGAGTAAGCTTGGATTTGTGGATGGAATATGTGTAAAGAGTATGTACATAGGAGAATTGGCAGAGCAATGGGAGAAATACAATACAATTGTATTGTCATGGATTGGAAGTACAATTACGAGTGAATTGATGCCAAGCATTATTTTTGCATCAAATTCAAGGAAAGTATGGAGTGATTTCAAGGAGAAATTCGACAGATGCAGCTTAACAAGGATTTATCACATTTGGACAAAAATAGCCACTTTGAAACAAGGTATTGATTCAGTAACCACTTACTATTCAAAGATGACAGATCTGTGGAGTGAATTAAATATGTTAGCACATAAATCCTCTTATGATTGTGAAGAGTCTAGACCTTCATTAATACACCTAGAGCAGAAGCGATTACTTCAGTTCCTTATGGTACTAAATGAGAATTATAGCAATGTAAGAGGCAATGTACTACTGAGAAGGCCAATTATGTCTGTAAATGAGGCATATGCCATTATGACACAGGAAGAAAGTCAAGGACATTGGGAGTGACAGACACCAACAAAGATCCTCTGACTATGTTAGTAGGAAAGGCTCAAGGTTTAAACGTAAGAAAACTGGGTTGATATGTGAACATTGTGGATACAAAGGCCATTTGAAGGAGAATTGTTACAAGATAGTAGGATATCCAGCTGATTTTTAAAGCAAAAGGAAGGCTCACTTTTATGGAAACAAGACCTATGCCAACACTGCAAGTGCAGATGATGTTGTCAGTAACACTAATTAGCATCAAGGACACTATCTCACTGAGGAGCAATACAAACAATTGGTAGGACTTCTAAATAAACTTGCAGGAGGTAAATGTTCTACTAATATGGAAGGTATTGTGTCCTTATTATCCAATCCTTCCATAAGTAGTTGGGTTGTAGATTCAGGAGCTACTCACCATATTACTTATAATAAAGAAGCAGAAAGTAATGTTAAAACAACTAGAAAACAAGGAAGTAATGGTGTACAGTTTCCAACTGGAAATAAGGTTGGCATAACACACAGGAGATGCAGTAATTCTAGGAGGTCTGTGCATAAAGGATGTGCCGCATGTACCAGATTTTAAGTTCAACCTTTTGTATGTGTCCAAACTCACTAAGGACCTCACTTGCACAATCAAGTTCTATCCTGATTTTTGCGTGATACGGGGACTTTACAGTGGCAAGGTTTTGGAGATTGGTAAGGAATTTGAAGGTATTTACATACTAAAGGAATGTGTAAAAGCAGACAGAATAACAATGTGTGCTGTGAAGAAGAAGGAGTGCACCAGGCTATGGAATTTTAGATTAGCACATGATTCTATGAAGACTCTACAACATATAACCTCACTACAAAATGATGTTCGTGGTAAGGAGATAGATAACGACACTGCTAGAGCTTTGAGATTTCAAAGTGGAATACCTATCCGTGTTTTGGGGTGAGTACGTTAAAACTACAGTCTACTTGATCAATAGATTGCCTTCATAGATCTTAGTAGGAAAAACTCCTTATGCTGTATTGTTTGGGAACACAACAAGCATAGAACACCTGAGATTGTTTGGATGCCAATGCTATGCTAGCATGTTGCCTAGACAGGACAAATTTATAGCTAGAGCAAAAAGAGTAGTGTTCATTGAGTACTCTGAAACTTAAAAGGGTTATAGGCTATATGAACTTGAAACACAAACTCTCTTTGTCAGCATGGATGTAGTATTTCAAGAATACATATTTCCCTTTAAATATGATCCTCTTGATGATTAGGAACTATTTCTACAGCTCTCGGAAAATGCTCAATGCCCTGAGATATCATCTACTTCATTCCATAACGAGGAAAGTCTACCAGAATCTCTTGTCATTGCACGAGAACTTCCCAACTCTCCCTAGCCTCTCTTGTCTGATACTTGTCACGACCCCAATTTCCCTCCGTAGGATGTCGGAACGGCACCTAGTCTCTACAACTAGGTAAGCCTAACAAACATGCGGAAATAATTAAAATAATACTTTAAATCTGAAAACATCAACAACTATATAAAATACAATCTGCAACTCAACATGTACAACTCCCAAAACCCGGTGAAATACAAGTCACAAGCTCTAGATACAATACTGAACACTCCTATACATCACTGTCTATAAAGATGTAAAGAATAAGATAGAGCGGGATAGAAGGGGGACTCCGAGGCCTGCGGACGCGAGCAGGTGTACCTTGAAGCCTCCAAAATCAAGCCACTCGACGCGCTAATACCAAGGCTGATAGGATGTACCTGGATCTGCCCAAAATATGTGTAGAAGCATAGTATGACTACACCACAATGGTACCCAGTAAGTGCCAAGTCTAATCTCGGTAGAGTAATGACGAGGTCAGGTCAAGTCCCTAGTGGAAATAATAAGAAACAAGACATAAAATATAATGATATAATAAGAATGACAGGGAAGTGAAACAATAAAGAATTTACGAAAAGTAACAATACGAAATCAAAGAAAAGAAAATACAACACGAAAGGAAAACAAGAATCTTACATGTTAAGAAAACAACAACCAAACAATACAGTAAATAGAGAAGATCGACATGGGAACTTCCGAGGTACCGTCTCGTAGTCCCAAATCATAAAATAACTCAAAGTCTTTCCTTATATCATCGCGGAAACCTTTATATTTTGTTTTGAAAATTATTTCCCAAAATAGCATTTCGCGTTTTAGCCGACTTTATCATACCGCATAACTTCTAGTAATTTCCCTACTAGCCACGCGTGTCAAGCCCACCTTATCTCACCACATGCGTTTCAACACCCAGACCTTATAACACCGCATTCGTATCAATAATCACAACGTCACGACAGAAACCTCGTGCAAATAGTAACAACAACATGGCAAAAACCTCGTGCAAACAATAACAACAGCACGACAGAAACCTCGTGCAAACAATATCAACAACACCTCAGCAATAACACGAAATCCAAAACATATCTACTAAATAAATGATATTTCACAACTTACACCTTGCCTCAATAGAACCCACGGCCTTTGCAACATAACACCAAACTCAACAGCAAGATATTTCAAGGATAGCAATTTCAAGTAAAGAATCCCACAGTCAAATAATGAATACGGAACTAAGAAGAGCAAGTAATTCCATTAAACATGCAGTACAAGTTGCAAGTAGAGATAAGACAAGTAGACATGTGATATTAGACTAAACACGATGACTATAACATACTAAAATAACTCAATTAAGGTATGAAAAAGAAACTACGTAGCTAAAATCGGAATTCTAACATTTAGCCCGTGTACGCACTCGTCACCTTGCGTACACGGCCTTCATATATTACAAATTATCACAACAGTGCCAAATCCTAAGAAACATTTCCCCCACACAAGGTTAGACAAGTCACTTACCTCAAACCACGCTCAATCAATCAATTAGAAGATACTTTCCTCGATTTTTCAACTCCGAACAACTCGAATCTAGCCAAAACAATTTCATATTACAAATATAACTATAGGAAACTAGTTTAAATAATAAAATTATGATATTAGCAAAGCATTGAAAAATCGCCCTAAAAGGTCAACCCGGGCCCGCGTCTCGGAACCCGACCAAAATTACAAAAACTAAACACCCATTAGATATCGAGTCCAACTTTACAAGAATTATTCAAATCCGATCGCATTTCGCCTTTCAAAACTCAAGAATTTAGTATAAGAACTTCTACACCTTTTTCCCCAATTTTAAACTCCAAAACACTAATTAAAATATGTAATTAACAGTAGATTCATTAGAATTAATCAAAAACGAGCCAAGAGTCCTTACCCTAATACTTCCTCTGAAAATTCCTCAAAATCTCGCCTCAATCCGAGCTCTCAAAGTCCCAAAATAAAAATGAAGCAAAACCCTTAAAAAAAAACCTTTTCTGCCACGTTATGTCGCACCTGCGACCACACTGCCGCATCTGCGGCTCCACACCTGCGGAAAAACCATCGCAGGTGCGGACTTCACTTAAGTCCAAAGGATCTGATTATGTGGAAATAGGCAGGCACCCGTGCATGCGCACCTGCGGCTCGAGCATCGCATCTGCGTTTCTGGCCGCACATGCGTTCCTCTCCATCACAGAAGCGAAGACGCTTCTGCGGAACCTTTTACGCACCTGCGAGCCCTAACCTTGGCTGCCTTCTCCGCTTCTGCGCTCCCCCACACTAACATGCGAGTCCGCACCTGCGGTCATTTCCTCCACATGTGCGATGACACCAGAAGCTGGAAATTTTCAGAAAATGCACAAGTCCAAAAATTGATCCGATATCGATCTGAATCATACCCGGGGCCCCGGGGCCCCGTCCGAGTATACCAACTAGTTCCAAAACACCTAACGGACCTACTCAAGGCTGAAAATCACATCAAACAATATGAATTCAACGAATCACAATCCAAATTCAAGCTTAGCAACTATGAACTTCCAAATTCCGAAACCGACGCTGATTCATACCAAAACAACTCCGATTGACACCAAAGTTTGCACACAAGTCATAATTGACATTACAGACCAATTCCAAATTCTGTAATTGGAATCGGAATCCGACCTCGATATCAAAAAGTCCACTCCCGGTCGAACTTTCTAAAATTCCATCAATTTTTCAACTTTCGCCAACTCACGCCGAAACGACCTACGGACCTCCAAATCAACGTCCGGACATGCTCATAAGACCAAAATCAACATACGGAGCTATTGGAACTGTTAAAACTCAATTCCGGAGTCGTCTTCACACAAGTCAAAGTACGATCAACTCTATAACTTAAACTTCCAATTTAGGAACAGTGTCCCATTTCACTACGAAACTCTCCCAAACCCAACACCAAGCACTCCGACAAGTCACGTAACCAAAAAATGAAATAGAGGGAGAAATAAATAGGGAATCAGGGCTAATACTCTCAAAACGACTGTCCAGGTCGTTACAATACTAACACAATCTCTGCAAAAGCGGATTCTATATCAGAAAATGCAAAGCTGACTGATTCTTCACCACTTCATCATCCTGACTGTTGCTCCCAAACGCACTCTAAGTATATATGGTCGTACAAGTAATATAGAATTGTAAGTCCAGATATCGTACCCATAATGAATCTATTCAAGCATAATGGGGAGATGACAGACGATGATAACTCAGACCGACATAGTGAGGATTAGTGTTAAGTGTGGTTCGTATACCTTTCTGAAGTGAAATCAGTGTACTAGGAGCAGGGTCCGTACCAGGAGCAGGGTCAGGTGCAGGACCAGAACCAATTGGGCCTGATGTAGGGAGCGAACGACGATGATAAATCAAGAGTGGTGTTCCTGTGGCTGAGGAACTAGGAGGAGCAACACTAGACTCCTCAACGATTGGTATGGATGAAACCTCTATGGTCGAAGGTGGAGGAGGAGCTATAGTAAACTCCTCAAAGGTCGGTATAGGTAAGACCTCAGATATATCATGGTGGTCAGCATAAGTAAAGAAAGGTTTAGACTCTAAAAATGTGACATCAGCTGACATAAGGTACCTACGAAGATCCGGAGAATAACAATGATATCCCTTCTGAACACGAGAATAACCAAGGAAGGCACGCTTGAGAGCATGAGGAGCTAACTTATCTTTCCCAGGTGCTAAGTTATGAACAAAACACGTGCTCCCAAAAATACGGGGTGGAAGAGAGTATAAGGGTGACTGGGGAAACAATACTGAATGCGGAATATGATCCTAGATGGGAGATGAATGCATCCGATTAATCAAATAACAAGCTATGAGAAATGCATCACCCCAAAAACGCAACGGAACACGACATTCAATTAGAAGTGTGCGAACAGTTTCAATAAGGAGCATATTCTTTCTCTCAGCAACTCCATTTTGCTGAGGGATATAAGGACAAGATGCCTGATGAATAATTCCTTGAGAAGTCATAAACTGCTGAAATTGAGAAGATAAATATTCTAAGGCATTATCACTGTGAAAAATACGAATAGAAACACCAAATTGATTTTTGATTTCAGCACAAAAACTCTGGAATATAGAAAATAACTCAGAACGGTCTTTCATTAAGAAAAGCCAAGTACATCTTGAATAATCATCAATGAAACTAACAAAATAACAAAATTCCAAGGTTGAACTGACTCTACTAGGACCCCATATATCAGAATGAACTAAGGAGAAAGCAGACTCTACATNTGTGCGAGCAGTCTCAATAAGGTGCCTATTCTTTCTCTCAGCAACCCCATTTTGCTGAGGGGTATAAGGACAAGATGTCTGATGAATAATTCCTTGAGAAGTCATAAACTGCTGAAATTGAGAAGATAAATATTCTAAGGCATTATCACTGTGAAAAATACGAATAGAAACACCAAATTGATTTTTGATTTCAGCACAAAAACTCTGGAATATAGAAAATAACTCAGAACGGTCTTTCATTAAGAAAAGCCAAGTACATCTTGAATAATCATCAATGAAACTAACAAAATAACAAAATTCCAAGGTTGAACTGACTCTACTAGGACCCCATATATCAGAATGAACTAAGGAGAAAGCAGACTCTACATGACTCTCAACACTACGCGAAAAGGAACCTCGGGTATATTTCCCAAGCTGACACGACTCACTATCTAATAAAGACAAACTAGATAAACTAGGAACCATCTTCTGAGGTTTCGATAAACTCGGATGTCCTAAACGTCTGTGGATTAGATCTGGAGGATCTGTAACTAGACATGTTGTGGAAGGACTGAGTGAGTTAAGGTAGTAAAGGCCTTCTGATTCACGTCTTGTACCAATTGTCTGTCCCGTACTGCGGTCCTACATAATAAAAGAATCATCAATAAAATATATACCACAATGGAGGGCACGAGTCAAATGACTAATAGATGCAAGACTAAAAGGACAGCCAGGGGCATAAAGAATGGAATCTAGGGTGATAGAAGACAAGGGATTAGCTTGTCCAACTCATTTTGACTTAGTTTGACATCCATTGGCTAAAGTAACAGTGGAAAGAGACTGTGCATATACAATATTTGACAAAAGTGATATATTATCAGAGCTGTGATCAGAAGCGCCTGAGTCCATGACCCATAGGCCAAGAGTGCTAGACTGGGAAACACAAGCAAAAGAATTACCAGTAACAGAAGTATCAGTCTGAGCAACTAAGGCTACTTGTGGAGATGTCTGTTACTTGCTCGATACTGAAGGAGCTCATTATATTCTTCTTTAGATAAAGAAAATCCCTGGTTACCTGGAGTCTCGGTCTGAGCAATGTAAGCATTTTCGGTGGACGACCATGTAAGGATAATACATTTCACGAGTGTGTCCAAGTTTGTGACAATAAGAACACTTGGGTCTAGATCTTCCAAAACGACATCCTCCTTGCCTATGCTCCATAGTTTGAGATGCCCGAATATCCACTGTCTGGGATGCAAGAACAGAGGAATCAAGTATATGTGATGAGATCACTGGTTGACTTGGTACTGCAGCAAGGCGGAGTAATCGAGAGAATAATTCATCAACTGTCGGGACTGTCGGACTAGCCGAAATCTGGTCGCGTACTGAATCAAGATCATTAGGAAGTCCAGCGAGGGTAAGAACGAGAAACATCTTTTGTCGTTGCTCTTGTTATTTTTCAACACTAGCAGAAACTGGCATCAACTTCTCAAATTCCTTCATGACTGCCTGTACTTGACCCAAGTAAGTAGACATATCTAATTCCTGCTTCTTTATGTTTGTCATCTGCGATATCACATCATAGAAGCGAGATATGTCATTAGTGTATAAGATGCGTGCCTTTGCCCAAACCAAATAACATGTCTGGAATGGACGAAACAAGGGCATCAACTTGGAATCAATAGATCGCCACAAAATGCTACATAACTGAGCATCGATTTTTGTCCAAAGTGCTATTGCCTTTTCATCTCCTTCGCTAGACTGTTTGATTAGATGATCTTGAACCCCTTGGCCTCTACACCACAACTCAACAAATGAAGCCCAAGCAAAGTAGTTTGAACATCCCATTAAAGGTTCCGAGGTAATAATAACACTAGAGCTTCTAGAACTCATGTTTCTAGACCCAAAACATCAAATCCCAAAGACATTGTTGCAAATTATTACCAAATAAGAGAAAGAATCAACTGTAATCCACTGAAACAGAGTAAGGAAACACAGAAACAGAATAATAAAATACTGTAGCAGCCGAAATCTTACTGTAGATGTCGGAATAGTACTGTAGATGTCGGAATAGTGCTGTAGCAGCCCGAAAAAACTCAAAGTAGTCGGAATAAAATGAAAACAATAGGGGTAGGATCGAAATTACCAGGCGACCCAACTGTTCTGAAGGAAGTTTTTCAAAAAATGGCCGGATGTGGTTGTATGCGCCGGCGCGTGAGCTTCTGGTGGCACGTGGAGGCGCGTGAGGAGGCTGATGCCGGAGATTTTCACTGGGAATTGGTCACCGGATAATGACTACTCTTGTGGTAGTGTTGGATTTTGCACAAAACTGACGGAGATAAAGCCGATGCAAACAGTCTTGAAAAAGTCGCCGGAAAAAGACTTCTGGTGACTGATTTCTCTTCCCGGAGTCCCTTAAATTTATGCGCAGCGATAAATCTCTCACAACAGCTCTGATACCATGTGAGAAAGCACGGGAGAAAATATATTATTGATATTAGATGTTCAATACAATACAAGAGGTCCTTATTTATAGCTATAATATAAAAGGACATACTACTCCTATTCTAATGTGGGACAAGACTACACTATATACATAGTTGTAAACTAACAGACATATTTATCCTTAAAATTATACTTTAGGATCATATTTGCCCCTCATCCGTTAGATCGCCATGTCCCACCCTTGATTTCCTACATGGCGCCTATGTGGATTTCTTTTTCTTCCAATTTAAATATGGTCACCTATTTAATATAATTTAACCCGCCCACCCAATTTAAATAAGATACATTAACTAAAATAAATGGAAATCCTAATCCCCCCCCCCCCCCCCCCGGGGTCCCGTCCCATCCATCTCTCTTTTCCGGGTCAGCTTTATATTTTTCGGAGAGCGAGACAATTTTGGACAGTGAGTGAATGAAACTACAGTGTTATCTCTAATTGATTTATTTAATTAATTCACCTTTGTCTATGTTAATTTATTTCCCATTAATACTTAGAAGTTAGAAGACATGAATCACTCAATAATGTTCTGAAGTGTTTGTAGAGATACAACTCTGTAAAGTCTAAACTTGGTCAATTGACCATGATTGATCTACGAAAAGCAAATTTCTAATACGACATTTACGAAGATTGTGCGAAATACAATAGCAATATAGCAACTATAACATATTGGCAAACAATAACTTTGAACTAAAAATCACTAATCTAATACGGCTCACAATTATTGCAGTAACCAAAATAAATTACGAGAAGTTGCACAATAATGGAGTTAATGAAGTCTTATTTAAATTGGGTGAGCGGGTTAAATTATCTTAAATAGGTGACCATATTTAAATTGGAAGAAAAAGAAATTCACATAGGCACCATGTAGGAAAACAAAGGCGGGACATGGCTATCTAACGGATGAGGGGCAAATATGATCCTAAAGTATAACGATAAGGATAAATATATCTAAAAAGTATAACGATGGACAAACATAATCCTTTTTAAAAAGTACAGGGGCAAATATGACCCTTAACCGTAGAAATAACGTTAACTATAGTGAAGTACTTGTGGCAATACTAACAAAAATTTTATTGTGTGCCACACTCAACTAACGCAAGTTATATGAGGCTTCTTTTTGTTTTTAACAAATTAGTAAAACCCAAATTTTACATTTTCAATCCACAAAGTTACATTTGTAAATATAACTAGATGGCTGGTGCGGGCATATGTTTGACAACATTTTATAAAAGAGGTCCGACACTGAGAAATAATTTGATAATTGTTTTGATTGTTTAGTAGGATTACCCCAAAAAAAACATCAAACTGACTAAATATTAACATAACACACCTCATACTATGTACATTAATTTGCGGAACAAAGTTGTAAAATTACATTCTCCATAGATCTCGAAGGGATGAAAGCATCGAAAAACTGATACGACTAAGAGTTACACTGGAAACCGAATGAACAAACTTGTCAAACTGAATTGTACAAACAGAATGAACAAAAGGATGACGTTGGTTTCAAGATATGCTCCTAGATTATTGCATTGGTGGTTGATGCAAAAATCATCACTCTCTTCCTCTGCTGATAATTCAAATCCCACATGCTTCACTGCCAAGGACTTAGAGCTTTTAAAGAACGAACCTGGATTTCAATTTCTTACCTCGGTAAGGTCAATTCGACTTCACCACTGCTGCAATATTCTCTTTTCATGCTAACAAGCTGATATGTCATATTATTTTGACAGGAAAAGCTACAGAGCAGAAGTGTTTTCAACAACCACTGTAGCGACTTCCTTGTGGCTTTTAGTAAATGGGAATTTGATCCTTTGGTGCTTAGCAATCCTTTTCCTGAAAATGATCAAAAATTTGTTCACATATGGCATGGCTGTGAAGAGAAATTTATTAACTTAAAAGTAGACATGTCTCGGAAAGGTTACCTTGGACTCAATATCATGAAGTTCCTGAGGACGGACATTTGTTGATCTATGAAACCATAGCATGTGAAGCCATCTTAATATCTCTTTTGCTTGGAGAGGACACACTGCTCTATACACCTAATTTTTCTTAGCGAATGTCACACCCCATTTTTACCAAACTCCTTTGGGTCTGCTGCAATTGATAGCAGATTCGTTCACCTTGGCACTGAAAGAAAAGAAAACTAAGAATTCAAATAAGAAGATAGTACCAAGTTAAATCTATGATCAATGCAAAGCAAAGGATAGAAAGGGCAAGTCTTCTGTTATTGCGTTTCAAAAGGTCAACAAAACAATAATCAAGAGCATTTTGATCAATCAAGTAGGGATAGAAACTTAACTCTAGTGCAAATGTAGAGATATAGAAAGGTACTGCATGTTTGAAAGATCTTGACTAAGCACTGATGGGTTTAAGCCTGCTATTTAGACTAAACATTAATGGGTTTTAACCTGCTATAAGATAGTCTATCCAAAACTTTTGATGGATAATAGTTTTTTGAGACATTTGAAAGTTCAGTCATAAACTAAAAGTGGCAATGGAAGCAAAATAAACACAAATGTATGTCATAATGATGTGAGGTTCTCAGGAGAAGGGCTAGTGGGCCACTTACGTGCTATTGAGAAGTGCAAAAACTTTATATTTTATTTTTAAGCATACTGTAATATTGTACACATCCAACCAACTAACACAAATCCTAACTCTTAACTCAAAGTAAGAAGCTTATCCCATACCTTCAATTTTCAGCACCTAGCCTAAAGGATTTTTTTTGGGTTCAAACTCTTGAGGCCCCTTATCTATGATATTGGAAGGTGGATTTATAAAATGTGTTGTTGAATAATTCATCCAATATATCCATGGAATTGAATGCTTATGTTGACATACAACCGCGCACATGAGGAAAAAGAAAGATGGCTCTTTTGCTTGCCGAGGAGACTCTGAAAGGGATTCATCCTATTTTCTTACTCTAAAAAAATAGAGACTATGGAAATCCATAATAATATTATTTACAAAATAAAAAGACAGAACAGCGAGAAGAAAGACAATGCCTTAGAGAACCTACTATAAAATTCATATACTCCTTTGCATATTATATGACCTATCTGAATAAATACAATATGTTAGACAATTGAAACTTTACTGCCAAGGCAATTATCAAAAAGTTTTTATCTGGTAAAGATTGCATACGCACATAACAATCATAAATTCGGTTAGTTTAGAGGAAGTAAAGAGGAGTCTATTCTAAAACATCAACATGAACTAAGAGGAGAGAAAAGATTTTGTACTGTCCCTTTTTCCCCACCTAGAGCAATTCACTTTTAAAAGCATGTGAAATCCAAATTGTATGATTGTTATATTCCAATTAAGTGGATCACAAATACCCGGTAATGTTATGTGTTGAAAAATTAAAATCCACAAAATATGAACAGAGGAAAGGATGAAAATAAACATACCCAAAATTTAAAAAGTAATTTAGTTCCAAAATTGTCATGGCCCCAAGAAGACTAAATATAATTATAAAAACGATTGTAATAATGTAACCGTAAGAATAAGTTGATGCCTTTCTATGAGCTGAGTTAAATTGAGACTCAGACCTGTGTTTCCAATGGGGGAAAGAGAAAGAGACCATATTATGGCTTAAAACATATTTCATGTGACGGAGATTAGGGGTGTCAATGGATATTTAAAAATTGACCGAACTGTATTGTACCGAACTGATTTCTAGTTTTTTTTTTTAATAAAACTGTAGGTTTTATTATAAATCTATAAATGTACCGATAATTAGGGTAGGTTTTTTATTTTATAAAAATAAATCGAAAAAATACCGAACCGTATCGAATAAATTTACATGTGAAAAATATATTTGTATATTAAGTTTAAGAATAATAATGTATTAAAATTTTTCTTGGCCTTGGAATTGTGAAAACGGTTGCAAGCAAACAAGTAATTAAACTCAAAATCTTAATTCCCAAACCTATAATGCTACTCCTATTGAAACTAAATCATTTCCAACATATTCACTAGCAAGACACAAGCTATTCTAGCGATTAGTTGCAAACAACAATGTATTGAATATGTTTCCTTTCATATGATTTAGATTTATCTTTTTGAATATTTAATCTTCTATAGACTTTATTCTTGAGTTCCAACTTGGTTAATATCTTTCACTCGGTTAATATCTTTGTTTAGCTTCTTTTACGCTGCTGTAGAATAGTTGATTGATCTATACTCTGGTCATCTTTAATGTTTTCTTAATTCATCACCCTTTAAAGAGTAAAAATATCTAGAGAGTTTGCTAACTCCTATAAAAGTATGTATGTTATTGCATTCTACTTCTACTAGTGACTTTTACATGACATTTAAAAAATATACCGAAAATTAACCGAACCGTACCGATACCGAAGAGAAACCGACATGATTGAGACGATTTCGAAAAGTCTAATTTTGGTTATGTATCATAGAATAACTGATAGTAGGCTATAACTATGTAGTTTGGCCACTATTTCTACTCTAAATTGGTTGCACTTCACTGATGTTTGAGCGCTAAATGATAGGAGTAGTAAATTGCTCTGATTGAGTATTTTTATGCTTTGCATGAGCAATTCCAGGTTACAATGAGGTTAAGGAGTGTTTTGAGATAATATGGAGCGTTGAAGGCCAAGTAAAGGCTTATGGAGTAAATTGGGAGTTTGTTCGAGGATCGAAAGAGGTTAGCGCATTTAAAAAGAAGAACAAAGAAGTGTGCAGAAAACCGCCCAGGTGCGCGGCCGCGCATTGGGCCGCACAAGTCAGGCAGAAACTGGCCAAAGTGCGCGGTTAGATGAGAGGTAACCTACCCAGGTGCGCGGTCGCGCACGTCCTTCCGAGAAAAAATAGTCCAGGGCTTAAGTCATAGGAATTGATTGTAGTTTGAACTATGTGAAAACGACTCCATAATAGAATTTTGACGGTTCTTATAGCTCCGTAGAGTGATTTTGGTCTTAGGAGGGTGTTCATATGTTGAATCGGAGGTCCATAGGTCATTTTAGCGTCAATTGGCGAAAGTTGGAAAATGGAATGATTTTTGGGAAGTTTGACCGGGAGTGGACTTTTTGATATCGGGGTCGGATTTCGATTCCAGAAGTTGGAGTAGGTCTGTAATGTCAATTAAGATTTGTGTGCAAAATTTAAGGTCAATCGGACTTGATTTGATAGGTTTCGGCGTCCGATGTAAATGTTTGAAGTTTAAAGTTCATTAAGCTTGAATCAATGCACAATTTGTATTTTTAGCATAGTTTTATGTGATTTAAAGGCTCAACTAAGTCGCTATAATATTTTAGGACTGGTTGGTATGTTTGGTTAAGGTCTCGGGACCTCGGGTTTATTCCGAATGGTTAGCGGATCGAATTTGGATTTAGGAGAATGGCTGAAGGCACCAGCTCTGATGTAATCACACATGCACAAGATTGACCGCAGGTGCGAGCCCGCAGAAGCTAGCATTTGGACGCAGAAGCGGTCTGGAGCAGTGTGGGCAGAGGTCGCAGATACGAGAGAAGTTCTGCATCTGCGAAGGTAGCACAGAAGCAAAAGGGATCTGGCATGAGGGGCTCCGCAGAAACGGCCTTCGTCTCGCAGAAACGAGTCCACGGAAGCGGATTTGGGACCGCAGGAGCGGAAGTTCCGTAGGTGCGGAAGGGGAGACTGCAGGAGCGAGTGAACCTCAGAAGAGGGTATGTTGTCGCTTCTGCAATGCCGCAGATGCGGCTAAGTGTACGCATAAACGGAAATGCTGGACAGAAAGTTAAATACAAGGTTTCGCGATTTTGGCTTCATTTCAAACATTTTGAGCTCGGGTTTGGTGATTTTTGAGGGATTTCTTGAGGTAAGTCTCTTGTACTCATTTTTTATGAATAACCTTGTTTCTCCATTGATTTTCCCACCTAGATTGTATATGTTTAAGGTGGAATGTGGGAGTTTGAGGCTAGGTATTTGAAGAGTTTAATTTGGGAATTTGAGTGGCAACTTGGTGTCGGATTTTGGATATTTTGGTATAGGTGAACTCGTTATCGAATGAGTGTTCGTATTTTATGACTTTTACCCGATTTCGAGACGTTAGCCGGGGTCGAACTTTTGGGGTTATTTTTTGATTCTTTGCTTAAGTCGTAGTTTTAGTATTTAAATTAGTTTCTTGTAGTTGTATTCATGATATATAATTGCTTTTGGCTAGATTTGGGCCATTCGGACTCGAAAAATCGAGGGAAAGGCATCCTTATCGATTGATTGAGTGAGATTTGAGGTAAGTGACTTGTCTAACCTTGTGTGGGGGAAATCCTATAGGATTTGGTACTCTTGTAACAATATGTGCTACGTGAGCGTCGTATACCCGAGATGACGAGTGCGTACACGGGCTAATTGTGGAAATTTTGATTTTTGCTGAGTTGTCTTCTTTTAAATTTATTAACTGAGTTTCCTTAGCATATTTAGTGATCATGTTTAGCCTAGTATCACATGTCTACGTGCCTTAACTCTTACTTGCAATTTGTGCAACATGCTTAGTTGAATTACCTACTATCCTTGATTTGAATTAAATCTTTAACTGTAAGATTTCTTGCTGTAAATTTGTGTTTCCTTCGATTACCTGTTGCATATTTACTTTGGGACTACGAGGCAATTCCTCGGGAGATCCCCATGTACTGCATATTTACTTTGGGATACGAGGCGGTTCCTCGTGTAATCCCTATATACTGTATATTTACGTTGGAACTACGAGGCGTTTACTCGGGAGATCCCCCTGTCTTGCATATTTACTTTAGGACTACGAGGCGGTACCTCTGGAGATCCCCCCTGTAGTGCATATTTATATTTGAGACTACAAGGCGGTACCTCAGGAGTGTCCTTATTGTTTACCTCTATTTACTATGCTGATATTGTCTGAAACTTCTTATTGTTTAAATTCTCAGTCATGTCAAAATATTATTATATCTTCTACCTTACTTTTCTTTTAAACCAGTAGGGCCATGACCTGACCTCGTCACTACTCTACCGAGGTTAGACTTGACACTTACTGGGTATCATTGTGGTGTACTCATACTACACTTCTGCACATCTTTTTGTGTAGATCCAGGTTCTTCCCACCAGACCAGATACTAGTGAGTTGGACCACACGTGGAGACTTTAAGGTATATCCGCCAGCGTCTGCAGACGTCGGAGTCCCCCTCTATCCTTACTAGGTTGTTTTTCTTATTTTCTTTAGACGATGATGTATATAGACACTTAGTATTTGCTCTTAAAAGCTTGTGACTTGTTTCCATCGGATTTTGGGAGTTGTAATTATTGAATGGCAGTTTTATAATTATTTCATGAGTTGAGATTTGTGTTGAGAATTGGGCTTCAGTTTTATATTATGTATTTTCGCAAATCTGTTAGGCTTACCTAGTCTTAGAGACTATGTGCCATCACGACATCCTACGGAGGGTGAATTAGGGTCGTGACAAGTTGGTATCAAAGCTCTAGGTTCATAGGTGTTATGAGTCACAAGCAGGTTAAGTAGAGTCTTGCGGATCGGTACGGAGACGTCTGTACTTATCTTCGGGAGGCTATGGAACTATTAGGAAAAGTTTCACTTTTTTTGATTCCTTATCGTGCGATATTTTGACTTTAGACTCTAAACTTTTGTATTTCTATTATCTCACAGATGGTGAGGACACGTACAGCTGGATCGGATGATCAGACAGTCGCGCCCCCTGCTAGAGCCGTGAGAGGCCTGGGTAAAGGCTGAGGACGTCCACGTGGTGCAGCCATAGCACCCGCACTAGCTACTACAGAGGAGCTACCAGTAGCTCCAATTGGAGGACAGGCACCTGAGACGCCTGTTACTACACCAACCCTCCAGGAGACTCTAACCCAGTTTCTGAGCATGTTCCGCATATTGGCTCAAACAGGATTGATACCCTTTTCTCCTGCCATATCTTAGGCCGGGGAGGAGTACAGACTCCCGTCGCCGGTATCCCAGAGCAGTGGGTTCAAGCCGACCAGGTTCCAAAGATCATACCAATGTACTCGGTAGCTCCAGTTCAGCCCGAGTTAGGGCAGCAACATTTGAGTCGGAGCAGCTCAGGCTCGAGAGTACAAGAAGTACCACCCTCCTACTTTCAGTGGCTTGGAGTCGGAGGATGCCCAAGGTTTACTTGAGGAATTCCACTGTATCCTCCGCACTATGGGTGTTGCGGAGATTAGTGGGGTTTCTTTCACTGCGTTCCAGCTTAGAGGAGCGAGCTATCAGTGGTGGAGTGTATACGAGTTGGATAGTCCGGCTGAGGCAGCCTCACTCACTTGGACTCCGTGCTCATATATGTTCTTGAGGGAGTATGTTACGCAGAGTCTCAGAGATGCTTGGCGCACAGAGTTTGAGCAGTTCACCAGGGTGCTATGATCGTGTCAGAGTATGCGGTCTGATTCATTGATTTGGCTAGGAATGCACCGGCCTTGGTTGCTATGGTTCGAGAGCAGGTTCATCGATTTATTGAGGGGCTTAACCCCAATATTGAGAGTTGGAGATGGATATTACGTACCAGCAAGTAATAGGGATTGCTAGGAGGTTGGAGGGTATGCTGACTCGGGATAGAGAGGAGAGATAGGCCAAGAAGTCTCGAGAGTCTGGCACTTACAGTGGTACTCATGCCCCAGCGATAGCTCCTCAGGGTAGGGGTTATATGGGTCACCCTGTTCATTCAGCACTTCCAGCCGTCAGCGGTTCACCGGTCACTATTAGGCCCCGGGATCCTTATTATGCACCGCCAGTGTCTAGTGTGTCTCCTGTATGGGGTGCTTTCTGTGGTCAGTCCAGTGGATCGGGCTCGAGCCAGTCACAATAGTCATGTCCTCCGAGAGCTTGTTTTAAGTGTGGCGACACTCCTCATGTGGTAAGGGATTGCCCAGATTTAGGAGGGGTACGCCTCCACAGATTTCTCAGGCATCGTGTTAGCTCAGGTCCTCAAGCTATGGTTACAGCATAGTTACCACCTCACCTGCACAACCAGCTAGAGGTGGAGGTCGGACAGGTAGAGGTCGCCCTAGAGGGGGAGGCCATGCTAGATATTATGCCCTTCCTGCTAGGACAGAGGTAGTTACATCATATTCTATTTTTGTAGGTACTGTTCTGGTCTATCATAGAGATGCATCAGTCTTATTTGATCCAGGCTCTACTTATTCCTATATGTCATCTTATTTTGCTTCATATTTGGGTATATCCCGTGATTCTCTGAGTTCACCTATTTATGTATCTACACCCGTGGGTGATTCTATTATTGTTCACCGTATGTATCGGTCGCGTTTGATTGTTATTAGTGATTTTGAGACCAGAGCCGGTTTATTATTGCTCATTATGGTGGATTTCGATGTTATTTTGGGCATGGAGTAGTTGTCGCCCTATCATGCTATCCTTAATTATCATTCCAAGATGGTGACATTGGCTATGCCAGGTATACCGCAGCTAGAGTGGAGAGGTACCTTGGATCATGTTCCTAGCAGGGTTGTTTCATTTCTTAAAGCTCAGCGAATGGTTGAGAAGGGGTGTGATGCGTATATGTCCTATGCGAGAGATGTTAGTGTCGATACTCTTATCGTCGAGTCAGTTTCGATAGTGAGGGACTATTCAGATGTATTCCTAGCGGATCTTCCTAGCATGCCGCCCGACAGAGATATTGACTTTGGCATTAATTTATTACCGGACACTCAGCCCATTTCTATTCCACATTATTGGATGGCCCCAGCAGAGTTGGCCTAGACCGTCCTCCGCTATGGAGATCCGGAGTTTTCTTGGCTTGACGGGGTATTACCATCGATTTGTAGAGGGTTTCTCGTCTATCGCATCACCTATGACCAGATTGACCCAGAAGGGTGCTCCATTCAGGTGGACCGAGGAGTGTGAGGAGAGCTTTAAAAGCTTAAGACTGCTTTGACTACAGCCCCGGTGTTAGTTTTGCCTACTGGATTAAGGTCCTATATAATGTATTGTGATGCGTCCCGCATTGGGCTTGGTGTAGTATTAATTCAAGATGGTAGAGTGATTGCATATGCGTCGCGACAGCTGAAAGTACATGAGAAGAATTATCCTATCCACGACCTTGAGTTAGCAGCTATTGTTCATGCCTTGAAGATCTGGTGGCACTATTTGTATGGTGTTCCTTGTGTGGTTTTCACCGATCACTGGAGTCTACAACATCTGTTTAAATAGAAGGATCTTAAGTTACAGTAGCGGAGATGGTTGGGGTTGCTTAAGGATTATGACATCACCATTCTCTATCATCTCGGGAAGGCCAATGTGGTGACCGATGCCTTGAGTCACAAGGCACAGAGTTTGGACAGTTTCGCATATCTACCAGTAGTAGAGAGGCCTTTAACCTTGGATGTTCAGGCCTTGGCCAACCAGTTCGTTAGATTGGATATTTTCGAGTCGAGTAGAGTGTTGGCGTGTGTGATTTCTAAGTCTTCTCTCTATGATTATATCAGGAAGCATCAGTATAATGACCCCCATCTGCTAGTCCTTAAGGACACGGTTCAGCACGATAATTCCAAGGAGGTCATTATTGGTGATGACGTTGTATTACAGATGCAGGGCAAGCTATGTGTGCCTAATATAGATGGTTTGCGTGATTTGATTCTCCAGGAGGCTCACAGTTCACGTTACTCCCTTCACCCAGGTGTCGCGAAGATGTATTAGGACTTGAGGCAACACTATTGGAGGAGGCGAATGAAGAAAGACATAGTGGAGTATGTCACTCGGTGCTTAAATTGTCAGCAGGAGAAGTATGAGAATCATTAACCCAGTGGAATGCTTCAGAAGATAGAGATTCTAGAGTGAAAATGGGAGTTGACCACTATGGATTTTATTGTTGGGCTCCCACGAACTCAGAGGAAGTTCGATGCAGTTTGGGTGATTGTGGATAGATTGACCAAGTCAGCACATTTCATTCATGTGGTTACTACTTACTCTTCAGAGCAGCTGGCTTAGGTTTACATCTGCAAAATCGTCAGGCTTCATGGCGTACCAGTATCTATCATCTCTGACCGAGGTACGCAGTTTACATCACGGTTCTAGAGAGCCGTACAGCGTGAGTTTGGTACTCGTGTGGAGTTGAGTACTGCATTTCACCCTCGGATGGATGGACAGTCCGAGCGCACTATTCAGATATTGGAGGATATGCTTCGTGCGTGTGTGATTGATTTTGGGGGTGCTTGGGATCAATTCTCCCTACTTGCGGAGTTTTCCTACAACAACAGTTATCAGTCGAGCATTCAGATGGAGCTGTATGAGGCTTTGTATGGTAGACAGTGCCGGTCTCCAGTGGGTTGGTTTGAGCCGGGCGAGGTTAGGCTATTGGGTACAGACTTGGTTCAGGATGCCTTTTAAAATGTTAAATTGATTCAGGATACCTAGCAAGATATGCACAGCCGCTATCCTCATCTTTTCACCACTTCAGGTATGTTTTTATACTCTTTCTAGGACGAACGTATGTTTCAAGAGGGGGAGGATGTAACGACCCGACCGGTCGTTTTGAGAGAATTAGCCACGAACCCCTAATTACTTCTTTTTCTATTTTATTTTGTGGTTACGTGACTCGTCGGGAGGCTTGGTTTTTGTTTTCGGAGTGAAATGGGACACATAGTCACTAAAATAGAAGCTTAAGTCATAGGAATTGACCGTAGTTCGAACTGTATGAAGACGACTCTGGAATGGAGTTTTGACGGTTCCTATAGCTCCGTAGGGTAATTTTGGTCTTAGGAGCATGTTCGAATGTTGAATTGGAGGTCCGTAAGTCATTTTAGCGTCAATTGGCGAAAGTTGGAAAATGGGATGATTTTTGGAAAGTTTGACCGGGAGTGGACTTTTTGATATCGGGGTCGGATTCCGATTTTGAAAGTTGGAGTGGGTCCGTAATGTCAATTATGTCGTGTGTGAAAAATCTGAGGTTAATCGGACTTGATTTGATAGGTTTTGGCGTCTGATGTGGATGTTTGAAGTTTGAAGTTCATTAGGCTTGAATTGATGTGCAGTTGGTAATTTTAGCATTGTTTGATGTGATTTAAAGGCTCGACTAAATCCCTATGATGTTTTAGGACTGGTTGGTATGTTTGCTTGAGGTCTGGGGGGCCTCGGGTGGATTCTGGATGGCTAACGGATCGAATTTGGATTTAGGAGAATGGCTGAAGGTACTAGCTCTCATCTGCGCAAGATTGACCGCAGGTGTGAGCCTGCAGAAGCGGGCATTTGGGCGTAGAAGTGGTCTGGAGCAGTATGGGTAGAGGTTGCAGATGCGAGGGAAGTTTCGCATCTGCGAGATCGCAGATGCGAAGGAGGCAGCGCAGAAGCGGAAGGGACTGGCATGAGGGGCTCCGCAGAAGCGACCTTAGTCTCGCAGAAGCGAGTCCGCAGAAGCGAATTTAGGATTGCAGGAGCGGAAGTTTCACATGTGCGGAAGGGGAAACCGCATGAGCGAGTGAACCGCATAAGAGGGTATGTTGTCGCATTTGCGACGCCGCAGATGCGGCTAAGTGTCCGCAGAAGCGGAAATGCTGGACAGAAAGTTAAATACAAGGGTTCGCGATTTTTGCTTCATTTCAAACATTTTGAGCTCGGGTTTGGCGATTTTTGAGGGATTTTTGAGCTAGATTGTGTGTGTTTAAGGTAGAATATGGGAGTTTTAGGCTAGGGATTTGGAGAATTTAATTTGGGGATTTGAGTGGTGACTTGGTGTCTAATTTTGGAAATTTTGGTATGGGTGAACTCGTTATTGAATGAGTATTCGTATTTTGTGACTTTCATC
Organism: Nicotiana otophora; assembly: GCA_000715115.1. Taxonomy (NCBI): domain Eukaryota; kingdom Viridiplantae; phylum Streptophyta; class Magnoliopsida; order Solanales; family Solanaceae; genus Nicotiana; species Nicotiana otophora. The sequence continues at coordinate 24,127 of AWOL01S0026117.1, read as the reverse complement.
CGATTTTGAGACGTGGGCCCGGGTTGACTTTTTGGGATTATTTTTCGATTCTTTGCTTAAGTCGTAGTTTCAGTATTTAAATTAGTTTCTTCTAGTTGTATTCATGATATATAATTGCTTTTGGTTAGATTTGGGCCATTCGGAGTCAGAAAATCGAGGGAAAGGCATCCTTATCGATTAATTGAGCGAGATTTTAGGTAAGTGACTTGTCTAACCTTATGTGGGGGAAATCCCCTTATGATTTGGTACTGTTATAACAATATGTGATACGTGAGTGCCGTGTACGCGAGGCGACGAGTGCGTACACGGTCTAATTGCGGAAATTTCGATTTTTGCAGAGTTGTCTTCTTTTAAATTCATTAACTGAGTTGCCTTTGCATATGTAGTGATCATGTTTAGCCTAGTATCGCATGTCTACGTGCCTTAACTCTTACTTTCAATTTGTGCAACATGTTTAGTTGAATTACATGCTATCCTTGATTTGAATTAAATCTTTAACTATAAGATTTCTTGTTGTAAATCCGTGTTTCCTTCGATTACCTACTGCATATTTACCTTGTGACTACGAGACGGTTCCTCGGGAGATCCTCCTATACTGCATATTTACTTTGGGACTACGAGGCGGTTCTCTCGGGAGATCCCCCCCTGTCGTGCATATTTACATTTGGGACTACGAGGCGGTACCTCGGGAGATCCCCTTGTCTTGCATATTTACTTTGGGACTACGAGGCGGTACTTTGGGAGATCCTCCCATGTCATGCATATTTACATTTGGGACTACGAGGCGGTACCTCGGGAGATCCCCTTGTCTTGCATATTTACTTTGGGACTACGAGGCGGTACTTTGGGAGATCCTCCCATGTCATGCATATTTACATTTGGGACTACGAGGCGGTACCTCGGGAGTGCCCTTGTTGTTTACCTCTATTTAATGTGCTGATATTGTCTGAAATTTCTTATTGTTTAAATTCTCAGTCATTTCAAAATATTATTATATCTTCTGCCTTACTTTTCTTTTAAACTAGTAAGGCCCTGACCTGACCTCGTCACTACTCTACCGAGGTTAGGCTTGGCACTTACTGAGTACCGTTGTGGTGTACTCATACTACACTTTTGCATGTTTTTTTATGCAGATCCATGTTCTTCCCACCATACCAGATACTAGTGAGTTGGACCGCACGTGGAGACTTCAAGGTATATCCGCTAGTGTCCGTAGACCTCGGAGTCCCCCTTTATCTTTACTATATTGTTTTCCTTATTTTCTTTAGACTCTGATGTATAGAGACACTTAGTATTTTCTCTTAGAAGCTTGTGACTTGTTTCCACCGAATTTTGGGTATTGTAATTATTGAATGATAGTTTTGTAATTATTTTATGTGTTGAGAATTGGGCTTCAGTTTTATATTATATATTTCTGCAAATCTGTTAGGCTTACCTAGTCTTAGAGACTAGGTGCCATCACGACATCCTACTGTAACGACCCGAAAGTTTTGAGTATTACAACCTCGTCTCCTCATTTACTGCTCAAATTATGCTTCACGATTGTTATTGGACTTGTCCGGGTAATTAATTTGGGTCCGGTGAGATTTTGAAATGATTTGGAACACTTAGTTCCAAGGTTTAAAACTTAAGTTGAAAAGGTTGACCGGATGTTGACTTATGTGTAACGACCCCGAAAAGAATTTTGCTAAGGAAATTAAGGTTTTGCGGTGCCGAACTAGGCTTACGTGTTTGAGGATGGTTGATACTGTTTGGGTGATTATGTAACGGTTAACTAAATCCGCGCATTTTATTCCAGTTGGTACTAATTATTCTTCGGAGCGATTGGCTGAGATTTATATCCGTAAGATTTTTCGCCTACATGGTGTGTTGGTGTCCATCATTTCAGATCGGGGTACACAGTTTACGTCACAGCTTTGGAGGGCAGTACAGTGAGAATTAGGTACACAGGTTCAGCTGAGTACAACATTTCACCCTCAAACGGACGGACAGTTCGAGCACACTATTCAGATATTGGAAGATATGTTACACTCTTGTGTTATAGATTTTGGGGGTTCTTGGGATCAATTTCTGCCACTGGCAGAGGTTGCTTACAATAAAAGCTACCAATCGAGCATTCAGATGGCTCCGTATGAGGATTTATATGGGAGACGGTGTCGGTCTCCGGTAGGTTGGTTTGAGCCGGGTGAGACTAGGCTATTGGGTACTTATTTGGTTCAGGATGCTTTGGAGAAGTTTAAATTGATTCAGGAGCGGCTTCGCACGGCGCAGTCTAGATAGAAGAGTTATGCCGACCAGAAGGTCCGTGATGTTGCATACATGGTTGGGGAGAAGGTTCTGCTCAAGATTTCACCCTTGAAGGGTCTGTTGAGTTTCGGGAAGAAGGACAAGTTGAGCCCTCGGTATATTGGGCCGTTTGAGGTGCTTAAGAAGATTGGAGAGGTGGCTTATGAACTTGCATTGCCGCCTAGTCTATCGAGTGTTCATCCAGTGTTTCATATATCTATGCTCTGGAAGAATGTCATGGATCTGTCTCATATTTTAGATTTCAGCACAGTGTAGTTGGATGGTAATTTGACTTATGATATGGAGCTAGTGGCCATTTTAGACCGGCAGGTTCGAAAGTTGAGATCAAAGAACATAACTTCAGTGAAAGTGTAGTAGAGAGGCCAGCCAATCGGAGAAGCTACTTGGGAGACTGAGCGGGAGATGCGGAGCAAATATCCACACCTATTTGCGACTCCAGGTATAATTCTAAACCCATTCGAGGGCGAACGTTTGTTTAAGAGAAGGAGATTGTAACGACCCGGTCGATCGTTTCGAGTATTACAACCCTATCTCCCCATTTACTACTCAAATTGTGCTTTACGGTTTTATTGAACTTGCCCCATTTATTGAACTTGCAGGGGTAATGAGGCAGAGACACCGAATGAACTTTAAATTGTTGAAACATTTGGGGAAAGTGATGCTTCAAATGATTCCACAACCAACAACAGTGAATCTCAATCTGGTTCGAAGAAAAGAAAAATGGTTAAAGAAAGATCAGTTGCTTGGCACCACTTCACCAAGTTCACTTATGCCGAGGGTGTAAAAAAAGCGAAATGAAAGTATTGTTCAGAAGCATATGTAGCTGATACCAAGAATAGCGGCACAAACAATTTGTTATCGCATATTCCCAAATGTCCGAGCAATCCCAACAAGGCGAAAACAAGTCAGACAACATTAGCTTTTCAACAAAAAGGTCAAACAGGTGATGTTTCACTTATCCCTTGGAAATTTGATCAAGAGGCATGTAGGAGGGCTTTATCTCGTATGATTATTAAAGTTGAACTTCCCTTTATTTCTGTTGAAAAGGATGGATTTAGAGACTCTGTGAGAACTCTTCAACCTTTATTTCATATTCCATCTCGTACTACTATGACTAGGGATTGTCTTGAGATGTACCATGAAGAGAGACTTGCTTTGAAGTCAATTCTTAAAGAATAAAAATAGAGAATATGTATTACGACTGATACATGGACTTCAATTCAAAGAATTAATTATATGTGTGTTACAACCCATTGCATTGACAAGAATTGGAAATTGCATAAAAGGATATTGAATTTTTGTCCAATTACTAGTCACAAAGGTTAAGATTTAGCTAGTGGTATTGCTAAGTGTTTACTTGAATGGGGAGTGGATAAAGTATTTACTGTGACAGTTGATAATGCGAGTTCTAATGATGTGATGGTTAGAGAGTTATCCAAGCAATTTACTAGATGGAACACTAACTTGATGGAAGGTAAGTACGTTCATGTGAGATGTATGGCTCACATCATCAATCTAATTATTCAAGATGGGATGAGAGAAGGGAGTGTGTCTGTTGAACGAATAAGACAAGTTGTTAGGTACATAAGACAATCTCCCTCAAGATGGAAAAAGTTTAAAGAATATTGTGATCTTGACAGGATAACTTCTAAAAAATCATTGCGCTTGGATGTTCCTACTAGGTGGAACTCCACATATTTGATGTTGCAGGTTTCTACAATTTATGAGGAAGCCTTTACAAAATATTATGATATTGATTATGGTTTGATGTCATGTATTTCTAACTGCATTTGTGAGGATGGACAACATGCAGTTCCACTTTTAAGTAATGATTGGGATAGTGTAAGACATATTATAAAGTTTTTGGAATTTTTTTGTGAACTCACCTTGAAAGTATCAGGTACACTTTATATTACGTCTAATGTGCACTTTCTTGAAATATGTGTTGTTGATTCTTTTTTTTAAAGAGTTGATGCAAAATGAAGATGATTTCTTGAGAGAAATGGCAAAGAATATGAAAGAGAAATTTGACAAGTATTGGGGGATCCACAAAAGATGAACAAAATGATTTTTATTTCATGTGTGCTGGATCCACGCCATAAGTTTCATACTCTTTCATTTGCGCTTGCTGCTATGTTTGGAGAAACAGTAGGTGTGAAAATATAAGAGGAGGTGAAAACATACATGGATACTTTGTTCAATGTGTATGTAATGAAAATAGTGGTTCTGGTTCATGTCCATCTTCTCCATATTCTCCATCTTCTGGTCCATCTTCTCCATATTCTTCATCATCGCTCTCAAAATTCATGCTAGATTGAAAGAAGCATAAGAAATGTGGCGGAGTTGACTCGAACGGATTTGTTGAGGAAGACCAAGAAAACTTTAACATTCTGGGGTGGTGTAAGTTGAACTCACCTAGATTTCCCACTCTTGCTGAGATGACACGTGATGTGCTAGCCATTCCGATTTCTAGTGTGCCTCAGAACAGCCTTTAGCACCGACGGACGCATACTTGATCCATTTAGGAGTTCATTGACTCCTAGATTGGTTCAATCTCTTGTGTGTGTCTAAGATTGGCTTCGGAATGAATCAACAACTCCGGTTAAAATTGAAGAAGATTTAGATAATCTTGAACAACTTGAAGCTGGTAAGCCTATCTTATTTCTTTTATTACTTGTATTTAATGTATACTTTATTTGTATGTTTATTTAGATTACTTCTAAAATAATTTCTTGTGTTACTATCTTATTGTACATAATTTATTAATATGGGAAGAGAGCCTTGCATTGTCGACATATAGTGATTTTTCATTTGTCGTACAAGCTCAGGTATTTCATTATCTTCAGTCCACTTGCTTCTTGTTTTGCTGTATGTTTATGGAATCTGGATAGCTTAAACTTTGTCTTCTTCTTTTTTTTGAAAATGCTCTTTGAATTGTTTGAAATTGCATAGTTTTAACTGATTGTCTCACAGTCCTACTGAGAATCTGAGATTGAGAGCTACATTAGGCCTGGTTGCTGGTTGTGTTAACAGTATATCTGCGGCTTCCCAAAAGTTAGAACTTGAAACTCTTTTGTGTAATCTATTAAAGAATTCAGTTTATTTGGTAAAGTTGGGGACTTTAGTAGTTTGGTTTGTTTTATTTTGCTATGACGGTATGAAGATTGTGTTTTGTTTCGGGACTGTAGTTTGGTTTGGTTTGAAAGATAATTGTTGCATTATGTAATATTTCAAATTGTGGTTTGTTTATTCCAAGAAGAAGCCGTTGAACTATTTTAGGAGAAGAATGGTATTTTCATCATATTCACTCAATTTTTTTGATTCTGATTGAATGGTTCAGCAACAAGGTATTTTCTCCTAACTTAATCAAAATGGTTTAGAAACAAGGTGTTTTCTCCTAACTTAAGTCCTAACCAGCAATCTGGGTATGACTTTGTGAGTATGACTTAATTCTGCAACTTTTAAAACGTCTTTGGTGAATGGTGAGTATGACTTAATTGAGTGACAATCCGATCCGACAATCCGATCCGACAATCCGAAATATTATCCGATCCGATCCAATGTTAATTCGGATCGGATCCGGATTGCCTTTTTCAGAATTCGAAATCCGAAATATGCTAAATCTGATCCGATCTGATCTGTGCACAATCCTAATCTACCCCATAGGTGATTTAAATTAATAATTACTTCTAATTATGGGGGCTACGTACGCATGAGATCACGAGAATCCGTGCGTAGCTACTAATTATGCTTATGTCCAAGTAGTTTAGGACCCAAATCATGAAATACTTGTAATATTTGTGCCCTACTTGTTAATTAAATTGTTCAAATTATATTGGAACTCGATAAAGAAATTGTAAGAGACCGAATTTCACTTGCTTGAATTTAGAGCGGATTACTTGACTGTCAATGATAATTGTTTTTTATTGTGTTTTACCCTTGTAATAAGATTAAGTCAAATGCTTATAAAGTATCCTCATTTCTTATGGAGTGGGCCGAACGCCTCGGCAGTAGAATAGATGCATCTATGGATCGTTCTGCACGTCCCTCGGCAGTGTACACGTTATTCTGTATTGGGCCATACGACCGCGGCATAAATCATGCTTAATAATACTCGGAGCTTAATCATACTTGATAGCATTCTGTGACTTGTGAGGTTACAATTATTTATGAAAGGAATTTACTTGGAATTTATTAAATTGTGAAAGAATTATTTGTTCCTGCTTGTTAATGAGTTATTATTATTATTATTACATATCTAATGCTTATTTAGAATTTCTGTATTATTATTGTTAGCCCATAGTAAGTGTCGATGTCGACCCCTCGTTACTACTTCTCTGAGGTTAGACTTGATACTTACTTGGTATATGTTACTTATGTACTCACGCTATACTTCTACACTGACCGTGAGGATCTGAGGCAGGTGCATCTAGCGATCACACCGGCATGCATTCCCGTTAGCCGGAGGCCTAGTGGTGAGCTGCTTCCTGAGCCGTTCCGCAACACCTAGAGTCTCTCATTTGCATTCATTCTGTCTATTTTTATTTCAGATAGTAGCTAGAGTTTTGAATAATCTATTAGTGCTCATACACTTGTGACACCAGGTCTTGGCACACACTAGTAGGCTTGTGGTTTTGGATTATTACCATGGTTATGATTGCACTCAGCTGCTTTCGTTTTACTTATTTAAACCTGATGTTTCTTAAGTCTTTTAATTAAGGAAAGTTTAATTACTTGAAAATCTAGTAAAAGGTAAAAAGGGGAATTACAAGGTTAGTTCACTATTGGCTTGCCTAGCGGCGGCGCTGGGCGCCATCACGGTCTATAAGGGAATTGGGTCGTGACAACATGGTACCAGAGCACTAGGTTCAGTGGAGGGGCCAACCAGTCAAAGAGGCGACTTGGGAGGCCGAGGAGGACATGCGGAGCAGATATCCACACTTATTCGGCACTCCAGGTATGATTCTAGACCCGTTCGAGGACGAACATTTGTTTAAGAGGTGGAGAATGTAACGATCCGACCGGTTATTTTACTTTCTAGATCCCGGTTCCAATAAATAAGACTCCCCGTATGTGCTTTTACTATTTTATGACTTGCAAGGATGGTTAGTTCGGGATTTGAAAAGGTTCGGGTAGAAATCGGAACACCTGGTTCCTTGGTTTGGCCTTAAAAGGCTAAGTTTGACTTTGGTCAACATTTTTGATAAACAAACTCGGAATTGAGATTTGACGGTTCCAATAGATTTGTATGATGATTTTGGACATGGGTGTAGGTTCTAATCGTGTTTTGGATGGCCCGAGAGTGTTTCAGCGCTTAATAGTGAAAGTTGGCACATTGGATGTTTTAGAGTTCTTTAAATTTGGTTTAAAGTAGGATATGGTGTTATCAAGGTTCGTTTGGGATTCCGAGCTGGGGAATAGTTCTGTATGGTGATTTAAGACTTGCACACAAAATTTGGTGTCATTCCGAGTAGTCTAAGCATGATTCGGCGCATTCGGAGTGACTTGGAAACTTGAAGTTCATAAATTGATTCAATTAAGTTTTGGATGTGTGATTCTTAGTTTCGTCGTTATTTTATGCATTTCAAGAGTTCAAGCAGGTCTGTATTATGTTTATGGACTTGTTGGTGCATTTGGACGGGGTCCCGAGTGGCTCGGGTGTGTTTCGAACCACCCAGAGCTAAGTTGGAAAAACCAGATTTCTCAGTACTGGTTTCCTTCTTCGTAAACACAGAAGGACCCCCGCGTTCGCAATGAAGGAATTGGGCTTGGGGAATTTTGTGCTTCACGTTCACATGAGGGGGTCCGCATTTGCGAAGGGTAAGGCGAGCTGGGCAGGGGGTGGCACCGTTGTTCTTCGCGTTCGTAAAGGTGCCCTCGCGTTCGCGTAAGGCAGGGCAGGGCAGGTAAGCTTCCGCGTTTGCGAGGCCTTGGTCGTGTTCGCGATGACCAAGTTTTCTGGGCCTGGGCCGTTTGCCTTTGCGAACGCGAGGCCCTTTCCGCGTTCGTGAAGAAGGGGCAGTTGGGCAGTGTCTTGTTTTAAATCGGGACTTAGGCTATTTTTAGCTCATTTATTGCACTCTTGGGCGATTTTGGAGCTTTAAAGAGGGGGATTTCAACCTAGCTTTTGAAGTTAAGTAATTCCTACCCAATTTGAGTTAATACATAGATTATGGGTAGATTTTAACATGTAAAATTATAGAAATTATGGGTTTAGATGAAAAACTTAGGTTTTGATAAAAATGGGATTTAACCACAAAAACAGTTATGGAATTAAGTAAAAAAAATATATATTTGAGTTCGTGAGGCTATGGGTAATATTTATCTTCGAACATTTCCGGAATCTGGGCACGTGGGCCCGGGAGTAAATTTTAGGAATCTTTCAATTGGAGTTGGGTAATCACTCTAATAGTTAGAATATGAACTTTTGAGCATGTATTGATTGTTCGGCACCGAGTTGAGGTTTAAGAGTGTATTTGAGGCCGGAAAGTGAGCTTTGAGACGAGGTAAGTCTCTTGCCTAACCTTGTAAGAGGGAATCTACACCATAGGTGATTTAAATTAATAATTTCTTCTAATTATGGGGGCTACGCACGCACGAAGTGACGAGAGTCTGCATGTAGCTACTAATTATGCTTATGTCCGGGTAGTTTAGGACCCAAATCATGAAATACTTATAATATCTGTGCCCTACTTGTTAATTAGTTATTATTATTATTATTATTACATATCTCATGCTTATTTAGAATTTCTGTATTATTATTGTTAGCCCATAGTAAGTGTCGATGTCGACCCCTCATCACTACTTCTTCGAGGTTAGACTTGATACTTACTGTGTATATGTTGTTTATGTATTCACGCTACACTTTTGCATTGACCATGTGGATCTGAGGCCGGTGCATCTGGCGATCACACAGGCGCGCATCCCCGTTACCCGGAGGCCTAGTGGTGAGCTTCTTCCGCAGTCGTTACACAATACCTAGAGTCTCTCCTTTGCATTCATTCTGTCTATTTCTATTTCAGACAGTAGCTAGAGTGATTTTTGGATTATTACCATGGTTATGTTTGCACTCAGCTGCTTTCGTTTTACTTATTTAAACATGTTGTTTCTTAAGTCTTTTAATTAAGGAAAGTTTAATTACTTGGAAATCTAGTAAAAGGTAAAAAGAGGAATTACAGGGTTAGTTCATTATTGGCATACATAGCGGCGGCGCTGGACGCCATCGCGGCCTATAAGAGAATTGGGTCGTGACAGTAGCTTAGTGGTCAGAATGCCCCTTAGTTAGTAGAGATCTTGAGTTCGACTCTCAACAAGAACATTTTATTTTTCTGTATTTTTGTATTTCGTCTTAGTTGTATTCGTTGCACGGACCAATACAGTCGGTACACATTGTATCCTTTATATACAGTCAAAGTGTAGTGTAAAGTCCCGTGAAATTTTATAACTAATCGGACTAATTTTGAGTTTGATAATGCGGTGTAATTAAACTCGAGCGACATGGTTATTTGAATGGAACAAAGTTATTAGAATACTTAATAATTATTATTTTATCAAAAAATGAGTGTTGGATTAATGGTAATTAAAAAGTTTATTAACAACTCTGAAAAGGAAAATATTAATGTCACAAAGATGAAGGTTTGGACGAATGTTTGAGTTTTTTTGGAGTGGCTGGGATAGATTTACATTATGGGACCCAAGGAATTAATTATTAAATACCACGAAATTGAATAATATACAAAGGAACAAAAGTTATAGTGGTGGCAAATGATTGTGAAAAAATTAAAAAAATTCAAAAGCATGAGATGGACATAGTGGCTAAACAAATGAAATGAGGCAAAACTCATCACGTAAGTAGTGAACTGCATTGAAGGTGTCAAACATGGCGTCCAAATTTGCTGAATGAGAAGGACGCGCGCGATAGAGACGCAACCCATCCTTTATGGCATCAATATGATGAATGTCTTTAAAGGCTATTATGGGGGAGGGTTGTGCTATTATTTGGGAGTTGGTTCTTAATGACTTAGAGAGAGAGAGAGAGAAGAGAGCTCTCTACCATTAATACTTCTTCAAGGTAAGAATTTAATGTCCTTCTTGGTATATTTTATCAATTAAATACATCTCTTAACTCTTCAATTACATGAAAATTATAGGTCTTTGAAGAAATTCTCAAGAGCACTTCAAGAACACAAATCTTGAAACTTTTAGGGTTTGCCAAAGAGGTAATTTCTTCACTCCAATCTTATGTAATATACTCCATTGACAAAGTAGAGTATATTTATGAAGTTATATTTGTATTTAAACATTTATTCATGAAACCCTAGAAGCTAGTCCTGAAATTGAAGAGTTGGTTGGTAGGCATGATGAATAGTGTTCGGTCTTATTTGAATGATGTTATTTTGAGTTTCTAGTGGAACGACTAGATCCCATAACAAGTTTAATAAATGAGCTGGATTTAAAATTCAAGGATTAACCTTCAAATGATGAAATGAGGATTTTTGCTAAACTTATGAAATTGGACTTAAGTGTTAGACACTTAGTTGGCTTAGTTGGTACTGTTGTGACGCGTTATTGAATTATCATATATGTAGATTGTTACTCGTGGGCATTATTGGATAAATTGGGGTAAGGTTGGAAGCAATTTGAGGTACGTTTAAACTTATTACCCTCAGAGCTTTTCTCCAAACTCATATCGTAACACGATTAAATTGAGTTTCTAAATATGAGTCCTAGCTTATGGGGACGTGCGAGTTGGGATTGTGCCATTTCTTGCATCAGAAAAGATTTAAGTGTTATGAATATTATTTTCTTGAAATGTTATTCAAATTTTAAAAATAAATAAATTAGGAATTGCACTTGTAATATTTTGAAATGGAAATATATGAGTCGTGAAATATCTTCGATTTAACTATTCTCAAATAGTTGATTTAGCTATGAATATCGTCATTGATAAATGTAATGGTTTTGGGAGTTACTTAAGTTCACCGAGATTAACCTTGGATACTTTTCCTCATTAGGTCATGAAACTACACGTGTTGGTGTAGGCGTAGAACCTACTTTACGGTTAGGAACTACGACAGAGTACTTCCCATTAGGGGGTACTATTGTGCTACTTTACTAGCACAGCTGAGTTAATTCGTGTGGCACAACGATGAGACGACCTGAGCAAGTAGGGTATATGATACTCGTCGCTAGGTACATAACCTAGTTGACCTCTTTTCGTGTCGGTGATGGTATAGTGCTCCCGGTAAATGCAAAATCTAACATGATTTGCAAAGATTAAAGCTAAAGGAAGACTTTGAAATATGTTTTACCATATTATTTTATTTTATTTTCTAAATTGTTACTACCTCTGTTCCAGTTTATGTGAACCTATTTTTTTTTTGGTCCGTTCCAAAAAGAATGACCCCTTTCTAAATTTGAAAATAATTTTGCTTAAACTTATAATTATACCCTTAATGAGAAGCTTTTATAATCACACAAATACTCTGGGCCCATTTTTGAATTGTTTAGGACTACAAATTCCAAAAGTCTTCATTGTTTCTTAAACTTCATGCCCAGTCAAACAGGTTCACATAAATTGGAATAGAGGGAGTAATTGATATAAAGGCTTCTTTCTTATATCAATTGTTATTGCATATCTTATATCTTCTTAAGTCTTGTCCTACTTTCTTTTGGGGAACAGTTCATGATTTGTACCAGGCATGTGAAGCTTAGGCCTTTCGGCCATATTTTCATTTTTGTTTTCAAGGACTGAACCTGAGCAGCTTGGACCGCGTGGTTATGGCAGATCTATATTTTCTGTTGATACTTTTGGTGAGACTCTACACTCGTACCATGGAGAATTTATTTATATTATTATCCTTTTGAGCCACCGGGTTATGTTTTGGTTGGCTATTTTATTCTGTGTCATAGAGATTTCATAAACAATAGTAGTATTCATTTTGGGTTGTAATCCTATGGTTACTCATATGACATGCATGAATGAAACTTTCTTTTATCTTTATGAAGTTCTGTTTCAAATAAAAATATTTATTTAAAGATATTGTTCATGTCTTGTTTTATATTTTAAAATGATTGTACTTGAAGAGCTTTCGCATCCTCCTGTTAGGCACATAGGTGAGTATTAATCTATGGGATGGTTCACTCGAGTCGGGTAGAGTACCGAGTGCCGGTCACGTGATTTTAGGACGTGATTCACTCGAGTCGGGTAGAGTACCGAGTGCCGGTCACATGGTTTTAGGGCGTGACAAACTTGGTATCAGAGCCCTAGGTTCTAATTCGAGTTCTAGGAAGTCTATGGAATTGTGTCTGGTAGAGTTGTCCTTATTGGTGTGTTGTGCATCACACTTATATCGAGAAGTTTATATGGATATTATAAGAATACTTCACTCTTTCTTCTTATTCTAGAATTGTGCAATAGAGCTAAGATATATTTCCTAACTCGTACGCTATATCTATTGGCAGAAGATGGTGAACATGCATGGCAGTAATATGAACCGGGAAGTTGCTCATATACCCGATGCGGCTTCGGGAGGGGTACCCGCTAAACCTAGGGGACGACCTCCGAAGGCTGCAAGATCACGGACTATGCCAATTCCAATTTCTCCAAGGATGGTCCAGGAGCTCGAGGAAGAAGTTGAAGAGGCACCAGCTCCACCTCCAGAACCAAATCACTTGGAAAAAACCCTCACTGATATTAGAAAAGCCATGGATATTTTTGCTGACCTCATGGCTATGCAGACCCAACAGAACCTTCAAGTGAGTATTCAGGCACTCCAATAAGGAGGGATGAGAGCACCAGTGGTTGAGGACATGGCACGGTTGGCCATGAAATTTATAAGACTTGAGCCACCAGTTTTCACCGGTACAGATCCTACTACAGACCCTCAGGACTTCTTGGAGGAAGTTGAGAAAGCTACTACCTTGTTGGGAGTTAAAGACTACCAGTTGGTTCGATTCGTAGCCTACCAATTGAAAGACATTGCTGATCTCTGGTTCAAAGGGGTAGAGAAGAGTCAACCGGAGGATACACCTCCAATAACTTAGGCGGAGTTTAAGAAGATCTTCATTAAGAAGTGGTTACCACCGGGAGTGAGAGCTGCCCTTGCGATATTGTTTGAGACCTTAAAGTAGGATACCATGACCGTCCTAGAGTGTAACATCAAATTCGAGAAGTTATCCTGTTATTCTCCCAACCTCATCCCCACTGAGGATGAGAAGATTGATCGCTTTGATCGTGGCTTGATTTCGGGCATCAGAAAAGATACATCTAGTAGGAGAAGAAACACCACCTTTACTGAATTTGTGGATTTAGCAATGGATCTTGAGAGGATTCATCAGGAGGAGAGGGCCAATAGGGAGCAGAACAAAAAGGCCCAAACTTTTTGCACTTTTAGTGCAGTGCCTAATTCGTGCAAGGGGCAGAGCAGCAGAGAGACATCTGGCCCACCGTAGTTTAGGATGTAGACAGCTTCCAGTAGCCCTCCAGTGGCATACAGTACCGGACAGGGAGGCAAGTCTAGGCCCGTTCAGAGTGACCACCATACTACACAGCAGGCTCAAAGTAGTATGGGTTCTCATCAACGTCAGTCTAGTGCTACCAGGGGACCCCGTGGTCCGTGCTATAGTTACGGGTTGATGGATCATATCCGAAAGTTTTGCCCTAATGGTCAACAGGGTTCGATAGCTCATCTGTCACCATTTATGGCTACTACTTCGGTTGTACCGCCCCCACTTAGGGGTAATGGGGCCCACAGTGGGCGTAATGTAGGAAAGGTGCCACAGACAGCTACTACTTCCTAGGGGACTCGTCCTCGTTTCTATGTCATGCCTACTTTCCCTACTACGGAGGCTTCAGATATTGTTGTCACATGTATACTTACTTTTTGTACTCTAGATGCTTATGCTCTTATGGACCCCGAATCTACTTTTTCCTATGTTACTCCGTACTTTGCTTTGGATTTTGGGATAGAGCCAGAATAACTACTTGAACCATTTTCTGTGTCGACTCCGGTGGGAGATTCTATTATTGCCTCACGCGTCTATAGGGGATGTGTGATTATAATTCAAGATTGAGAGACTACGCCAGACCTCATTGAGCTAGAAATGGTTGACTTTGATGTGATCATGGGGATGGATTGGTTATACAAGTGTTACGCCATTCTTGATTGTCGTGCTAAAGTGGTCAAGTTTGAGTTTCCTAATGAGTCAGTCCGTGAGTGGAAAGGCAATATTGCTGAGCCTCGAGGTAAATTTAATCCATACCTTAAGGTGAAGAAGATGATCACGAAGGGATGTCTTTATCATTTAGTCAGAGTCACTGACACAACTGCGGAGGTAGCAAGCATTCAGTCTGTGTCGGTTGTTAATGAGTCTCCTGATTTTTTTTCTGACGAGCTTCCGGGTATTCCACCATATCGGGTCATTGACTTTGGGATAGATGTGGTGCCAGATACCCAGCCAACATCTATTCCCCCGTACTGAATGGCTCCAGCTGAGTTAAGAGAATTGAAGGAACAATTGAAAGATTTACTGGGTAAAGGGTTTATTAGACCTAGTGTATCTCCTTGGGGTGCACCAGTGTTGTTTGTGAAAAAGAAAGATGGTTCTTTGAGGATGTGTATTGACTACAGGCAACTTAACAAGGTGACCATCAAGAATAGGTATCCATTACCTTGAATAGATGACTTGTTTAACCAGTTGCAACGGGCGAAGTACTTCTCGAAGATTGATTTAAGGTCGGGGTATCATCAATTAAAAATTCAAGAGAAGGATATTCCCAAAATGGCTTTTCGGACCCGCTACGGGCATTATGAATTTTTGGTTATGTCATTTGGGCTAAAAAATACACCCTCAGTTTTTATGGATCTAATGAATCGGGTTTTCAAACCATTTCTTGACAGGTTCGTGATTGTTTTCCTTGATGACATATTAGTCTATTCGTGAAGTCAAGAGGATCATTCCAATCATTTGAGAATAGTGTTGCAGGCATCTTGGAGCAAGAGTTATATGCCAAATTCTCTAAGTGTGAATTTTGGCTCGAATCCGTAGCATTCTTGGGTCATGTGTATCTCGTGAAAGTATTAAAGTTGATCCTCAAAAGATTGAAGCGGTTAAGAGTTGGCCTAGACTAACTACACCGACGGAGATCCGTAGTTTCTTGGGATTAACTGGCTACTATCGGTGGTTTGTTGAAGGATTTTCTACTCTTGCATATCCGTTAACCAAGTTGACGCAGAAAGCAATGTAGTTTTAGTGGTCGGATGCTTGTGAGAGAAGTTTTCAAGCGTTGAAAGCTAGATTGACTATGATGACGGTGTTGATATTGCCAACAGGTTTGGGTAACTTTGTGGTTTACTGTGATGCCTCTAGAGTTGGGTTGGGTAGTGTCCTGATGCAGAAAGGTAAGGTTATCGCTTATGCTTCTAGACAGTTGAATATCCATGAGAAGAACTATCCGACCCATGACTTGGAACTTGCTGCGGTGGCAT
Source organism: Nicotiana otophora (assembly GCA_000715115.1). Taxonomy (NCBI): domain Eukaryota; kingdom Viridiplantae; phylum Streptophyta; class Magnoliopsida; order Solanales; family Solanaceae; genus Nicotiana; species Nicotiana otophora. The sequence continues at coordinate 8,330 of AWOL01S0026117.1, read as the reverse complement.
TTGCTTTGAACATTTGGTGGCATTATTTGTACGGTGTGCACTATGAAGTATATACTGACCATAAAATCTTGCAATATATATTCAAGTAGAGGGAATTAAACTTGAGGCAAAGGAGATGTCTAGAACTATCTGGGAAAGGCGAATGTGGTAGCCGACACGCTAAGCTGAAAGTTAGGAGGTACTTTGGCACATTTACCGATAGATAAAGACATTGCCGCTTGTGCCATAGCACATTCCTATCTTATTGAGTGTGTCAAGGCTAAGCAATTTGAAGATCCGAATCTCGTGAATATTCAAAATAGTGTAGAATCTAAAGATATCCTTACATTTTCTCTTGACGAGGATGGGGTGTTGAAGATGAATGGTCGTTGTGCGTGCCAGATGTTGATGGACTTCATAATGAAATAATGGTTGAGGCACATAGCACGAGATATTCTATATATCCAGGGTCCACAAAAATGTACAAGGACTTGAGGGAGATCTATTGGTGGAATCGAATGAAGGAAAACGTTTCGCACTTCGTCGCTAGATGTTTAAATTGCTAACAAGTAAAAGCTGAGCATCAAAGACTTGGTGGGTTGGCTCAGAATATTAAGATTCCACTTTGGAAGTGGGAGATGATCAATATGGACTTTGTGGTAGGTTTGCATAGCACTCTCTTGAAGCATGGCTCTATTTAGGTGATTGTAGACCGACATACGAAGTCGGCGCATTTCTTACCGGTAAAGATGACTGACACAACATCGCAGTATGCTAAGTTGTACTTGAAAGAAATTGTCAGACTTCACGGTATTCTAGTTTCTATTATATCTGATAGAGTGGCCCACTTTACTGCTCACTTTTGGCAATCCTTTCAAGAAGAATTGGGTACAAGTGTCAATTTGAGTACCACTTTTCATCCTCGGACTAACGGACAGCCTGAGAGGACTATTCAGACGCTTGAGGATATGTTACGAGCTTGTGTCCTTGATTTTGGTAGGAATTGGGATGAACACTTACCTCTGATTGAATTTGCCTATAATAATAGCTATCAAGCTAGTATCCAGATGGCTCCCTATGAGGCTTTGTACGGACGACTTTCTAGATCACATATTGGATGGTTTAAGCCGACTGAGTAGGACTACTTGATCCCGATCTTGTACATGATGCCTTAGATAAGGTGGCTTTGATTCAACAACGGCTTAAGACCGCTCATAGCCGACAAAAAAGCTATACATATGTACATCGACGTAAGTTGGAGTTTAAAGAGGATGACCAAGTGTTCTTGAAGGTATCGCCAATGAAGGGCGTTATGAGATTTGGGAAGAAGGGCAAGCTAAGTCCTAGATTCATTGGTCCATATCAAATCTTGAAAAGGATTGGTGAAGTAGCCTACAAGCTGGAGTTACCTGCATCGATGACTTTGTTTCATCTTTTTTTTTATGTATCAATGCTACAGGGGTATGTGCCCGATCCTGCTCGCATTATCTCATCTCACCAGAGGTAGTAGAAATAAATGACGGCTTGACTTACGAGGAAGAACCAATTAAGATTCTTGATAGGCAAGTCCGTAGGTTGAGGACTAAAGACATAGCTTCAGTTAAAGTGTTATGGATAAATCATGGCATCGAAGAAGCTACTTGGGAGGCCGAGGAGGATATGAAAATCTGATACCCCCACTTGTTCCCAACTTCAGGTATGACTATTTCCTAGAAATTTCGAGTTTGGAGTTTATCATGCTTTAATTCCATGGAGTGAGTGAGTAATTTACTTATCGTACTTATGAGCTAGGATTCAGTGCGATTTTAGGATATAATTGATTCATTTATTGCTCATGGTTATTATACTTGTCTCATGGTACAACAACAACAACAACAACCCAGTATAATCCCACTAGTGGGGTCTGGGGAGGGTAGTGTGTACGCAGACCTTACCCCTACCCTGGGGTAGCGAGGTTGTTTCCAAATGACCCTCGGCATCCTTCCCTCCAAGAACTCCCCACCTTGCTCTTGGGGTGACTCGAACTCACAACCTCTTGGTTGGAAGTGGAGGGTGCTTACCATCAGAGCAACCCACCTTGT